>JAWPHD010007502.1:0-128156 GCA_037043455.1 Cyrtodaria siliqua | reverse complement strand
TAAATAATTCAAAGTGTGTTATCGCTATACCCCCATCGAAAGTCAGAGGTACTGGCACAGGACCTTGAAGAACGTAATTGGTATGCCATGTCAAATTGATTTCAAGTTAATTTTCAAAACATAACCAATGTTGCAAAACTAGCGGAGGCGCATGATACGGAACACACTGTCGACATGCCGGTAATGTCTATTTCTGAATTTACCATTGTCTTGTGCGATCCTAACAATACAATCGGGTGTACTTTAATGTGGAAACTCGCAAGAAATTGTGTTTAAACGTAAACAATAACTAGTAAAATATTGAGCAGTTTGAAGTTACGCTGTGCCCTTTACCACAATAATTTTACAAACGTTGTTGTGATAAGTAGGAAAATTACAAGAATATATAAATGACTGTAGTAACCGAGAAATTCTGATACGTTTCTGTTTTGTGTGAATCCAAGTGTCAGATATACCTTCATAAGTTACGTCAAGCAACACGGAAGGAAATATAATGAAGCAATCACTAATAACGGATTAGCGTCAATAGCAGCCCATATCCTGTGATGCATCGCGTTGATGAGATGGTAAACTAGTATAATAGGAATGTTTACCATTCTTCATTAGAGCTTGTCTCAATCAATACAGTGACGTCGGTACATGACCTCCCCTACGTACCCGTCTGTCTAAATCCTCCAAGAGGTGCTGTATTGGCGATAGATCAGGGCTGAATGCCAGCCATGGGTGTACATGTACGATGCAGTTGGCTAGATACGAGTAGACCCTGCACATCCTTGCAAAGTCCTGCGGAACTGTTGAATTGTAACGTTGCACAAAAGGAACGACCGCTGGTTAAAGAACGGTATTGACGGTAAGAACGCACTGCTTTTATATTCACATCGACGAAAATGAGTGGTGGCATATATCGATCCATACCATCAATACACTGCCACCCAACCGATAAAGTTACACCACGCAAACGTCGGTCAACCGTTCACCACGACGTCCTGTCGGACCGGTATAGGAGGTACCGAGACTCGTCAGAGAACATACCCTGTCTGTCACCACTGGTGAGAGGAATATACACAGGGACGATGTGCAGTAAGTCATTCCATACGACGGTGACGTCTTACTCTGGTCAAATAATTCTAGCTCTTAGCCTGAATGAACGTATTCGGTTAGCAATGTTTCTGGCACTTATTCGGTTGTTATGAAGATCCATTATATTCGTATTCACGGCATTTTCTGTTGGGGTGCGGAAACGCTTATATAGATGCGCGAGTTAATTGTACGCATCATCTTCACGTGACGTAACACGTGTACTTCCTCGTCTATGGCGGACGTTGGTCGAACCAGTCTATCGCAGACCAACTAGTCTTTATGCATGTCAATGTGGTCAGCTACCACACGCTGCGAAATTACGTTCAACAACAAGCTGACGGCTTCTTCGTGCTGCTCTTTAGGTAAACACGACAAAAAGAATACTTTACCAAATTTGACAAAAATCCTGGATTCTTGATGAACGATTTGTATGTTTGAATGTTTGTATGGTGTTTTGCGTCAATTTCAACACATGTAAGGTTATATATGAGGGTCGATTTTTTGTGGTGGAGGCAGACCACCCACTTTTCCTGGGTAGAACCAGTACTATTGACCTCCCTCCATCCGTAAGAATAGACACTTCTTAATTACAAGTCGATGTCCCATTGGGATCTTGATGAATGATGACTCGCGACAAAATTTACGCAGAAAATAAAGTGTGTAATCAGTGGCGTAGCCTGGCATACTCTCTTACTTCCGGGGGTAATTTGGAAAATAAATAATAATAATTAAATAAAAGCAAACAATGTAAAAATGCAATAACAATCAGGGAGAGGGAGGGGTGTAATGATGGGAAATTACCATTTTGGTATATATATATGTATATATTCCTGGAAATATCTTTGACTTCACGCAGAATGTATGCATTCCTCACCACACCAGGCAGACGGGACCGTTATACTCTACAACACTTACCCAACTTTTTCAACCAATCAGTTGTCTCAAATTTTCATATACTTGCATCATTTATTGTAACGATACGCTTTTCTCATGATACGATATATATCGGGATACTTGACTGACGATACGATACGTATCGCGATACAAAGTTTCATTAAATAATACATTCTTTTCGCAAAATAAGTCAAAATATTAGCATATGAGGGGTAAATACAGCAGCTACTTATATTAATAATCCTTTAAACAACCTCAAATAATATAAACACCTAAGAAAGATATTTTTTTACAATTAATTGTGAGATTATGTCAGTAAGAGCAAGTTTGTGCTTATTTGTGTATCGTTACCCTATCGCGATACAGACCCCATGGTACGATATGTGTATCGTAAGAGAAAGTATCGCGATATTATCGTATCTCGATTAATCGTTGCATCCCTATTATTTAGTCATGAAGATTTTACTACAAGCAATCTTCGTGATTAAGAGCGTGACCTATATAGAGACTATCGTGTTGCACGCCTCAACAGTTTAGTAGCTCCTTAAACAATATACACGTGCCTTCAAACGCTATTGTCTTGTGCATCACGCTATCAAGTGAGAATCTGCTCACTATCTGTAATCTTTGTTGTTGTTTTTTATGTTCGCCGATGTAATCACGGCTGGTAATGAATAGCTACCTTCGTTTGGAGGTATATGCAAAAATGCTCCATCGCTACTTCCGAGGTAGTTCTAACGTCAAAATAAAGGTAAACAAGGTGGGATGCTTTGCTTTTTCTTCTTTCTTTATTTGTTTATTTGCCTTGATATGACAAATCCAGGAATACAGTTCCGTGTGGTTATGTATACTTTTATCCCGTTCGATCTTAGCAGGTTTTTTTCTTAACTTGATCGCCTCCGAGGTTTCTCCACAATGTGTGCGTATTTACGCTACATATCGACATTAAAGTTCCAGTAAAGTATATGAAGAGAAATCTTCACCATTAAGAAACCGCGGCACTACAGCTTTCAACCCATACGCAATCACCTCGTGTTGCATTTCCTGCTATTACGCAGTTTAGTAGCCCCTTAAACAATATACACGTGCCTTGAAAGGAATTTTTTTTTATTAACCGTGTATGGATTTATTTTACTATGTACTGATCCTACTACCCAGATTGGAATGTGAAGAATTTATATTGCAAATTCAGTGTAAAAATAATTAGAAATCTGGAAATTATGTTAGTTTGAGATTTCCCTATATAATTCAATGATATCTAAAAAGACTTTACTGGAACCTTAAAACATCAAATATCAACCAGTTGGTGTCCGTATATTGCCTGTTGACAAAATAATAACATTTAGAACATGTTAGGGAGAGGAATACGCGATTTCTTATAAAAACGATAGCTACAATGCCAGGGAGATAGTTCCAGTGCTGTGAAGAGAGCACCAATCTTATATTGTTTCCGAAATTACAAGATATGATATCAGTTTTCAAAGACTTTTTCAAACTGGCGGCGTCCCGTTAGGTTTTATACATAGCTTGCGTGGTTCAATCATTTATAATAATAATAGCTTAAAGCATTTTTTTATACTCTTAACTTGACTATATTGCACCAAAACTATAGTTTAACCTATGGTAGAATAACAAAGAACAATTAAAAGCTAAATTTACGAAATTTACGAACGTCTATAAACATGGCTGCCGTGTACGGATCTTACGAACGTCTATAAACATGGCTGCAACGTGACCCTATATGAAAAAACACCAAGGGGGACACGCCATAACGATTTTGTATGTGTATTGACCATTGAGGCGACAATAATACATAAATAATTCCGTTAAGCATGTAGGTGTAATTGTAGATGTTATGTAAAACTACTCCCATCCTAGACCCGCCCCAGGGAAGGTATTCATATTGTAATAATCCATTGCACACCTAACATAAATTTCAATCAAATACCATAGTTTCAAGTTAACGGTGTAGAAGGGATAGTGCCAAACGACTCGATACCATTGAATCAACGTCTGTTCGTGGAACTTCTGTTCAAAACATCCTGTCACATTAGAGGTCTACTTTTGAAAGACTTAACAGTTGTTTTATTTAAAATATCAGGATCGTGACAATAACTATAAACTATCCGCGATGAATAAACATGTTTTTATGCTACTCTGTTGATTTAGTAAAGGGAAAGTAGCGACACAGCCAAACAGCTATTATATTGTGAGTTCTGAAAAACTTGCAAAAAGGTGCGAGAATTATCAAAATCGGATGATAAACAAATGCGTCAAAGTCATATATTTCAACGGAGTTTTTGTATATTAATTATAAAAAGGGGAACAGGACGTTCATTCCATTTATTGAAAAAGATAGACACACCAGTGCGAATGCACTTTTCAAACATATAGCTTCCTCGAGCTCATACTAATTATACTACCGAGCCAGATATCATTTAGTCTGTTGATTTGATTTTCTTTTAAATTACTATAATATAATATAGCGCTGACATTTTGTGTGAACAGATTTCATATGCTTAATAGCTCGGCCATGGTCAGAAAGCGGTCACAGTTGTCATTTGAATTATGGAGACATGATGTGGCATTCTAGGATGGCTATGTTTAGGGACAAATGCTTCGTGATAAAAGGTTAATGTTATTTAATTACAGTTCATAGATACCTCATCTGTTTTAAGTATGGTTCAAGGAAGTTTCAGTCATTATTTTGTTGACGAGACTGCCATTTTTAAGGCCAAGTTATAATTGCGTGCATGGATTAAATGTGTATGCATATACAGACTTAAACATTGTCTGGGAGAGCCTCGTCTATTTGAGCCGTATAATACAGGGCCCTGTCTGGCCGAATAAAACGTGTTATCATTTGCACCAATCAGTTTGTCAATTCATTATCCCACAACGACGTACAAAAAAGATCTGACTATTTTAAGTTTGTTCTAAAATAGATATGGGATCCCCCTTTTGAAAACTATGACGTCATAGTTCCATATGACCATATATGGAATATTGATAAGTATCATTTAAAGCAAAGAAAATCACTGCAAGTGAATGCAAACTCCTTAACTGGTCATATAAAGCATTATTGCCATTAGTTATAAATATTCTTCATACAGTTACTTTATTTTTAACCCTATCAACGAGTAAATTTTCATATTGATCAGTATTCCATATATGGTCATTTAGAACTGTGATGTCATAGCTCTAAAAATCCGTTTCAACAGAACATTCAAATGATCATATCTTCTTTGTTTATCATCCGATTTTGATAATTCTTTCACCGTTTTCCAAGTTTTTTCAGAACTCTCAACAATAAAAATTGTTTGACTGTGTCGCTATATTCCAATTAACCTGCTTGCGTGTTTTTCTTTTTTGTTGAAAAACATATTTAATCGTCATTTCTCTTTAATTCTGCTGTAATATTTTGTGAAACATACCATTTAAAATGCTTATGAAATAATATACCAATATAACTGACACCATAGGGTTTTTCCGGTGACTTATCGCAGTTGTGAAATTAGGTTACAACGATTCACGCCAAAAAATAGCGTACACGCCCCTTGGGATTTTCCCTGTCATTAACGTGACCGAGATATAGAGAAGCACCTAGTGGTTTGTCCTCAAACAATATATTATTATCACCACCATTGCATGTCGTCACTTGTTTCTGTGACAACATATGATTATTTAACAATATATCTCTCCTAAACCTATTATTCCCTTACTAGGTCATACTTCCAGTTTGTTATACTCTACTTCCGGTATGAATCCTACGTGTACTTCGGTTACTAACTTATAAGGGTACGTCAATCGTGTCCATTACGTTAATATTAATGCCGAAAAAGCCAACATTCACTTCATCTTCCTTATAGCGGCTCTATATTCTAATACATAACTGCTGAACGAGTGCTATCGCTTTTTAATTTTTAGTACCCGTGTGTAGCCTAACGTGTAAACAAACAAATGTAGCTTTAAAGTGTGTGCTTTAAGTGGATACAATTATTTATGTTTACACGTTATATAAACCGGCGTAACTGTTTCTATCTGTATAACTGTAGGTAATGTTTCTATCTGTATAACTGTAGGTAATTCACTTTACCCCCGGTAAATCTCCCGACAGTATCGATTTTTATCACAGCCCATCCTTTATGTTTATTTAAACTGCGTCATCGCTTTGAGAAACACTATGCAAATATTGACAGGTCATTATGCCTCGGTAAATGGAAATGTAAAAAATATTATTAGTATCCAGTAATTTATATTATTCTTTTTTAATAAAGCGCAAGTAAACAGATAATAAATAACTCTAACGTCATTGGCCGATATGAAATCAATGCTATTTTTGAAATAATCTTAATGTATTCTATGTTTTTAACAAGAACATTTTGTTTTATTTGTCAATACCGTTTCTTTCTCTCATTCCGATTTCAAACTTAGCTGACACAATTTGAATTAGACATCGGCTTATAAAGACACTGCTTAGTCATTTTGGTTTGACCAATCAAATTGAACGTCCACTTTTAGGAATCTTCTTTGGGTATGAGTCATAATCAATCGACCAATCAAACTGATGGTTGATCAATGATGTCATGGAAAAAAGCCCATGACTCATAAGGGATCGCGGAGTTTGTCAAAAGGAGTGGTGTACTTCTTTTCTTAGGTTAATGAATGGTATGATGTCACGGAAAATAACCTGACTCATAAGGGAATAATAGATTTAGGAGTGATATTTTGTTAGTTAGTCATGTGTTGTCATGGAAAAAAAGGATGACATGCATTGGTGGGAATAATAATATGTTGTTGGACAACAGGCGCTTCTCTATATCTCGGTCAAGTTAATTGTCAAGGGAAACTCCCGAAGGGCGTGTCCGCTATTTGTTGGCGTGAATCTTCTCAACATAATCTCAATATCGCGTCATCGGAAAAACCCTAACGCGTGGGTGAGTAAAACCCGCGATGTCATTGGAAGTGGGAGGGGCTGACCCAGATATTGGGAGAGACTAGGACATCACGTGACCTATGGCAACGTGGCCGCCCCGACTATACCGGCTGTCCCGGCTGTCTCGGCTGCCCCGGCTCATGACTTCATATAGATGTGAACTCTGTTGACTATACTACTGAGAATTCATTCGTATTTTTTCGGTGTTTAGGCGTTTTAAAACGCCGGTTGTAAATGGCAAAGAATCACACTCGCTAACGCCCTTCATGGAGTTTACCATTTACTCCCAACGTTCATAAATGCCAAAGAATGAAAATTAATTCTGAATTAAAGATCATTAAACACATAGTTGATTACAAGTAGATGTGTTTATAATAAAATTGACATTGAAATGATTAACGTAACAACATTCCACATTAAACACATATAGTTGATTACAAGTAGATACGTTTATAATACAAATTGACATTGAAATGATTAACGTAACAACATTCCACATTAAACACATATAGTTGATTACAAGTAGATATGTTTATAATAAATTTGACATTGAAATGATTAACGTAACAATTCCAAACTAATCCCCATTTATTAAATAAGTAAATGTACGTTCGGCACATGCAATGCACACATATTCACTTAACATATGTGTTAACTACGGAATGCTGTAGTTAACACATATCTTTGACAGATGTAGTCATGGTAGTATGTGGTGCTTGCTAGGAAATTTCAATGAAGCCGCGATGACATGATAAAGTGGTATGAAGGCAAGTTGTAATGGTGCGACTGAAGATTAACAGATAACAGACGTCACTATGTGATGCTACACTTTCAAGAGGCAGTTTGCTCCGTACAATTACTGTATTGCAAAGTTCCAACGTAGCTTCCACCATGTTATTTCCTCATCCCAGTGTGGTATCTGACCATTACATCGTGTCATTGATACGTATCGTCATAATACCGCGCCGTAAGCTACAGTTGCCTTTACTGTTTACTCAACTTTTTCAACCTTTCATTTGCCTCAGATTTTCAAATGATTCACCCATTTAGGCAAAGTTCTAAGTAGTGGGATTTCTGACGCATAATGAATTTCTATTAGAAACCAAAGAGCACCAGATTACAGCGCGATAAATGTATATTTGCAAGGCTGTAAAGGGCAAAAGATCCGTATATTGACAACATATTTATAAATATGTAAGCGTTGGTAAACATTAAGTGATTTTAACTTAAGTTTAAGTAATACGCTGTTTTTGAAGGGATTTGATCCTGTACAAACTAATGCGCATATGTCTTATAACGTAAACGAGCGTTTACATGAGGTTTGGAGTAAAAGCCGTACCATACCATTGTGAAATATAACGGAAACAGCCTGGCGTAGTACGGAGAATACCGAAAGTAGCAATTATAGTTTAGTAATGAATCTAATAGAGATTATCGGTATATTATCATTGTATGCAGGATGTATATAACGACAAACAATAATGTTTATTCATTTATTTACATCATATATTAGAACAATTAGCATGCGTACATGAAATAGATATATATCAGATGTAATTGGATAATAAATAGAATCCTTGCCATACGTATATTTGAAGAGTAAGTAATTCGATTACCATGGTATTAAATAGAAACTTTTTATCTCATTGCATTGGTAACTATCAAAGGCCGTTCATAAATTCGCGAGTAGAAGAGATTATTTAACTATGTATGTCGCAGGATGACTCTAGTGGTTGGGGCTAACTCAGGAAAGAATCAATGACGGTGAATGCATTTACATAAGTTTAATGCAACTTTTATAATATGATAAATATATATACAATTATCTAAAATAAGGCAAGCGAATACACAGATGCTATATGAAAAGAATGTTCTCATGAACGTTTAAGATGTTCTTAGTATTATTACAAATATTGAATGTGTCGACCGATTATATACGACACTAATGTGTTTGTTAAAGTTATAACATTGTTGATCTATGATCTAGCGCGATAACTGTGATGCGCGAGAGCTCATGAAGATGATGATGCGCGAATCACATGGGCGAGTGTCATCAAATGTCTTCTATAAGGGTTGATGGCGCGATATAATGATGGTTAACCTCCACTGAGGTTGTGGATTATGTTCCTCCAGTGAGGACTGATAACGGACCCACCTCGTGTCCCGGTTGTTTTCGCTACTAGAACCTGGCCATGTTGCGCAGGTACGGGCACACGCTGCGTTCACACTTCAAACATACTGCTTACAAGTATATCCTGCAACTTCTACAAGCATGATGAATAAATATGCTGCAATAAATATACTACTGCAATCATGCTGCATTCATGCTGCTGTAAATTATACAAACTAAAAGTATGCTCCATTGCATCATTACTGCAAGTATACTGCAAACTACTGCAACAATACTGCACTGACTTTAAAATTATTCAAATCATGCTTCCAAGAAGCATTTACTGCAAAGAAGCATAAACTTCAAAGAAGCATACACTGCAAGCATGCAAAACATCTGATTTTGTTCAGTGCTCCAGATGGCAGCACTATTTTTTGAACCATTGGAGTCACCTCCCTTGCAGATTTGAATATGTCTAATATGTCTGCTGCTATTCAAGCTAGTCGAGTTTAAAAGTTATTGGTTATAAATAAATGCTTTGTTTGTACAGTGAAGAAAGATATATGTTAATGTGATTTGCTATTATATTCAGTGGTAGGATTATGAATGAGTTCGACTTTCAGATTTGCATTCAATTTTCGCGGCTACTTTTTGTGATTGTACTTTTATCATTATTGACTTTAATAACTGATAATTATATTATTTTTTAGCTTATTAGATGGCGAGTTGTCCGTCGTCCGTCGTCGTCGTCGTCCGTCGTCGTCCGCTAACTTTTGCATTCTGAACACAGTAGCACCTTCATTTATTAATTGATCTTTACCAAATTGGGCCAACTCAAAATAAATAAGATACTTTTAGAGTTTTTCGTGCGAAAGCCCGTCGTACTATTAAGGATAGCAAGAGGAAATCCTGGAGATCGTATGTCTTTAGACTGAACTTTGCTTATCTCTCAAAAAGACGTCGGACATGGTCCGGAAAATAAACGGTAAAGGTAATTATAGTTGTGTAAATCATCTTAAAACTGATAATGATGATATTACATCCGTCAAAGATATTACAAACACCTTGGCAGAAACATTTTTCTAAAAAAACTCTTCTTCTGAAAATTGTCAACCAAATTTTCTAAAAAAATAAGAAGCTAAAAGAACAGAAGAAGCTGAATTTCAAATCTAAAAAGTTGGAGAAATACAATGAACTGTTCACTCTCAAAGAACCTCGAAAATCCCTTAAAATGGCTCATGATACATCAGCTGGTCCTGATGATATCCATTATCAATTATTAAAACATTTACCTGAAACCTGTCTCTCTGCACTTCTTGATATATTTAATAAGGTTTGGGTGACCGGAAACTTCCCCGATTCTTGGCGGGAAGCAATCGTTATTCCAGTCCCCAAACCTGGAAAGGATCATACGGACCCGATAAATATCGCCCTATTGCTTTAACGAGTTGTGTATGTAAAACCATGGAACGAATGATTAATGAGAGACTCGTTTGGTACCTGGAATCCAGCAAGCTGATAAAAAAGTATCAACGTGGATTCCGCCGCCAAAGAGGCACAACAGACAATCTCATTCGATTCGAATCATTAATTAGGGAAGCTTTTTAAAAGAAAGAACATCTAGTCGCTGTATTTTTTGACTTGGAGAAAGCTTATGATACCGCATGGAAGTACGGTATCATGAATGATCTTTATGACATTGGTCTTAGAGGCTGATTACCAATTTTTATATAGAATTTCTTAGATGATATACAGTTTCATGTCCGAATGGGTTCAACCCTCTCTGACATTCATGAGCAGGAGATGGGTGTGCCACATGGCAGCATACTCTCTGTCACCCTTTTTAATACAAAAATTTACAGTATAGTTAAATGCATCAATCCTGGTGTGGATTGCTCTCTATATGTTGACGACTTTGTTATATGTTATCGTGCAAAAAACATGAATACTACTGAGAGACAGCTGCAACAATGTCTGAATAAACTTCGGACCTGGTCGAATGAAAATGGTTTTAAATTTTCTAAATCTAAAACTAATTGTATGAACTTTTGTCAACTACGTAAACATCATGTAGACCCTAATACTGGATGGGTCACCAATACCAGTAGTTGATGAAACAAAATTCCTTGGTCTTATTTTCGACCGAAATTAACGTTTATATTACACCTGAAACACTAATTGGGGAGCAGATCGTAAAGTACTTTTACAACTTTATAGATCTCTAATCAGATTCAAGCTGGACTACGGCTCAATAGTATATGGATCGACTCGCAAGTCATACTTGCAAATGCTCGATCCTATACATAATCAAGGATTACGACTCGCCTTAGGTGCATTTTGTACATCACCAGCCGAAAGTCTATATGTTGAAGCAAATGAACCATCACTGTCTCATAGACGGGACAAATTAGCGCTTCAAAATGCCATTAAATTAAAATCTAACCCTTCAAACCCACCTTTCGATAATGTTTTTAATCCTATTTGAACCTCTTTTTTATCAAAAACCGAAGGCCATTCGACCACTTGGTCTTCGTATTAAACCAAAATTAAGAGACACTGAAATCGACCTAAATGTGATTGCCAAGTACAAAGTACCACACATTCCACCATGGACTTTGGAAACACCATCCATTATTTTTGATCATTGTAATAATAACAAATCCATTAATGATTTTAACTTTCAATATATATATACGGCTGTCATTGTCGTGTTCCGGTTGAATGATTTTTGGTGGAGATATGACCCTGTAACGGTTTTAATACACTGACTTTGTACAGGTTAGTTCTCCGGAAACCATGGTGAGATTTTAAAGAAACTTGGCGGGGATGATCATTACGAAGCATATCATCGCTGTTTTCCGGTTGAATTTTTTTTGGCCCATAAGGACGTATGGCGCATTATACATAAACTTTATCCGGACTGGCTGGATTTCAGTGAAACTAACTTGGCAGGAATCATCAGTACGAAGCCTGGTTGTGGATATTGTTGTCGTGTTCCCCATCAAAGACTCCATATAACCAGTACAGCGATACTGGCCCTCTTGATCCTCTTGTTTAAACTTCTTTGCATAGAAAGGAAAAGCTCAAGTGAGCTATTTTTATCATTCACCCATCTGTTTCTCTATCAACAATTGCTTTAAACAACATCTCCTCTGAATGGGCATCTTGTTTATAGGCATGAATCCGAAGTAATACCGTATATTTGTTTTTAAGGAATTGTACAGGTAGCTTCTAGTTCTTGGATGGGGTGGGTAGGCAAGATATTCAACAAGAACAAGTAGATGTATGATATTGTAAATGTGAAAATTGGTATTGTGATCTGTCATCATGTTTTGTCCATCGTCCCTCAGTCCATCATCAACAAGCCTTCTTTTTGTTCACCATGCTGCATAATTGCAGTATGAATCCAGCATATACTGCACCGCAGCACATATACTGCATTGAAACATATACTGTATTGAACCATATATGTCCAGCAAAATTACCAAATTTGAAACATATAGCATTCATGCTGCTACAATGCTGCATTGCAGCATATACTGAATTGAAACCTAAACTGTATTGAAGAATATACTACATTAAAGCATATATGCAGTATTTTCCAGTATAATTAACATATTTGTAACATGCTGCTCACATGCTGCTATACTGTTGCATTTCAGCATATACTGCATATAAGCATATACTGCACTGAAGCATATACTGCATTGAAGTATATTCTGCACTGAAGCATATACTGCATTGAAGTATATACTGCACTGAAACAGATACTGCATTGAAGCATATATGAAGTATGTTTCCAGCATAATTTATATATTTGAAAAATTCTGCGTTTATGCTTCCTGCATGTTAGTCTTTAATGTAAGTAGTTTGCAGCATGTAAGAAGCATTTCTGCAATCGTCCTGCCGTTATACTCCAAAATCATGCTTGGAATATACTGGAAATATACTGTACAATAATTCTGTAAGGGTACAACCACACCTCGATGTATCATTTCCGTCTTTATTAATCATCCCATTATTATTCTTCGAGTGTGTTAGCTCGTCTCTGTCTCTTTATCTACATTTCACTATGGATATCCACAGTCTTTCAGATTTAATTTGTTATTTGTTATCTCATTCTCTTCTGGTCTTATTTGTTTTGTTACCACAGTGTGTGTGTCATTCCTAAAGACTATGAATGTGTTCAAGAGCTATTTTCTTCTCTTCAAATTTAAACTCGATGCTCCATAAAGTACCCGTCTTTTTATGTGCTCTGTGGATTTACTGTTGATGATCTCCAGTATGTCTTTCACGTATCTCTTCAAGAAACGGGTAACACACGCGATCGGGGTAGTGGCAATACATGTGTGTTCTAGGAACTCCATAAATATTTACAACTATCGGAACGTTTGTTAACAATTAAACAACATCGTGTGAGTTACATATATTATCGTTCCCTGAAATCATTCACATATAGGTTTAGTGAAATCGTTTGAATTTGCCCACATGGTGTAAGCTGACCAACAACAATCCGAAAATAGCCGTTAATGATCGTGAGTGATAAACAACTGATCAGGTATAATCCAATGTGGGCCTCAGTGGGGTGTTTGAGTTGTGTATCATGGTGTGCAGTACATCCTCGAAACGTTCTCACCTGTGGGAGAAGAGGAACTCGTACTTCGTTCCGTTTGTACCTTTGGGTCGAGTATTTAATTAATTCAACATGGTGTTCTGTCCCTTTAACACAATTCATGCATTTTCCTTATCCTCCTGTTTATATGCCCATTTGAAAAAGTGACGTACATGTACTTTGTAAGGGTGTGTACGTCTGTCCGTCAGTAAACAAGTACACATTGGGGACAATAATTTCGAAGTCATACTACCCATACTCATCGAACTAGATATATGGAAATACGCACTCCGACAATAAATTCAAAACCACAACAATCACACTCATTCAAACGTTATTGTTAACGTCTTGAATTGATTAATTGAAACCACAGCATACACACGCATGAAACTTCAAGAGTACGTTACCCTTGGTAAATGGGGTAACCATGTTGTTTTTTGAGTGAGTCAGTCAGATTTCAAGACGCCATAACCTCATATGGAAATACAATTCAGAGCCATAATTTTAAAATCATAATACCCACGTTCAAGAAAATTCATCGGTACATAGCTATTGATTAAAGATAAAAACATTATTCTTTTTGGGGTCTGTAGGTTTCCTTTCAATGTTGTAATGAATTTATGTGACATTCTAAAGCGTAACACCCATCCCTAAAAAAAGTTCATAGATACACTGCCCTTGGTCAGAGGAGAAACTGCGTTGTTCTGAGGTCACTAGGCTAACGGTCAAGGTCGCTTTGACCGCATATCACATATGTACAAACATACTCCCAGCAATAACTCCAGGAGTATAACGCATATACTCATAAAACCTTATAGGCACATTCCCATTCGGTATAAGGAGGAACTTTATTACTTTTGGGGTTAATAGGTTAAATGCCAAGATAACTGTGACTTGATCTGGATCAATTATTTCCCGATTGCTTTTATGAACTATTTGAGCTACAATCTTGAAACGTTAAAACAATTATAGTCTTGGTTAAACAACAATCCTGATAATGTTGTTTTTTTGTCGGACGGTCAAATGTCACATAGGACATGCGTTTAACAAACACTCCTGAAAAATAGTGTATAATGCCGCGGGCATACTCAATACATCTAGCTTTCCCTTTGTTTGCATCTGGGAAACAATCCAGTGGTAAACAGTCGCGGTGACGTCACTCATGCCAAAGAACACAATGATATAAATAAACTGTCGCACGTAATGAATTAGGGAATGCTATATGTTTTAAATTTGGTAATTTTGCTGGACATGTATGTTTCAATACAGTATATGTTTCAATGCAGTATATCTGCTGCAGTGCAGTAAATGCTGGATTCGTACTGCAAGTATGCAGCATGGTGGTCACAAACAAGGCTTGGTGATGATGGACAGAGGGACGATGGACAAAACATGATGACAGATCACAAAACCAATTTGCACAATTACAATATCATACAACTACTTATTCTTGTTGAATATCTTGCATACCCACCCCTTCAAAGAACTAGAAGCTACATGTAAAATTCCATAAAAAAAAAATACGGTATTGCTTCACGTTCATGCCTATATACAAAAGGCCCATTCAGAGGAGATGTTGTTTAAAGCAATTGTTGATCGAAAAACAGATGGGTGAATGATATAAAATAGCTCACTTGAGCTTTTTGTTTCTATGCGAAGAAGTTTAAACAGGAGGCCCAAGAGGGCCAATATCGCTGTACTGGTATTATGGCGTCTTTGATGGGGAACACGACAACAATATTCACAACCAGGCTTCGCACTGATTATTCCTGCCAAGTTAGTTTCACTGAAATCCAGCAAGTCCGGATATAGTTTATGTATAATGGGCCATAGGGGCCAAATATAATTCAACCGGAACACGGCTGATATGCGCAACTAGTCTTCGTACTGATCATCCCCGCCAAGTTTCGTTCAAATCCGACCAGGGGTTCAGGAGGACTGGCTTGTACAATGTCAGTGTATTAAAACCATTAAAGTGTAATAACTCCATTAAAAATCATTCAACCGGAACACGACAATGACAGCCGTAACCAAGTTTCGATGAAAGTCGACACAGTGCTTGTGGAGAAATAGTCCAGACAATGTGTGTGTATTCAACTCTTTTAAGAGCCAACACTCCAACAAAAATCATTCAACCGCAACATGAATAGAATATGCGCAACTAGGCTTGGTACTGTTCATTCCTGCCAAGTTTCACTGAAATCCAGCCAGGAGTTTAGGAAAACTAGTCCGGACAACGTGTGTGCATAACGAACAATAACTGTGTCGAACATCATTCAACAAAAACACTGTGATGAGATGTGCAACTAGGCTTGGTACTGATCATCCCTGCCTAGTTTCGATGAAATCCAGCCAGGTGTTCAGGAGAACTAGCCTGTGCAAAGTAAGTGTATTAACACAATTAAAGGGTCATAACTCTGCAACAAATCATTCTGGAACACGGCGATGATATACACAACTAGTCTTGGTACTCATCATACCTGCCAAAGTTCGGTGAAATTTCGCCTGGAGTTCGGGACTACTCTGGATAGAGTGTGTGTATCCAAACCTTTAAAGGGCTACAACTCCGCCAAAATTCGTTCATTCGGAACATGGTGATCATATGCCCCAGGGGTTCAGGAGAACTAGCCCGGACACAATTCGTTTATTAAAACCTTTAAAGGGCAATCAATTCGCAAAAATCATTCAATCGGAAAACGATAACGATTTGCATAACTATATTTTGTACTGATCATCCCTGCAACGTGTCATTAAAACCCGGCCAAATGAAGGACTTATCGTCCTAATGAGGCAAAATAGAACACTTTTAACTAAAGCATGGGCCATAACTCAGGTGTTATTAATCCAATTTGGCTTTTGTTTTAACTCGTTCAAGCTTTCATTGGTATCAACAATCTGGTGAAGATTGTAAAAGATTCGAAAAAAATGCTAGATTGTTCACAAGGCATACCTATTTATACTAATACTTCCCCAATGTCTCGCAAGCCACCCTGTGCTGTACCTGATCAATATCCGGTCATGGCCTTTCAGATATCCTTTAGTTGTATTGGGGTTGATTAGCGTATATGTGTATAACAAAACACTTACTTAGATTAAACTCCATGTCCCTATCTCAGCTTCTATGCGATGCAGGCCTTCCTGTTGAGCTGTTTCGGACTGTCACCATGGTTTCACATCCATTTAATAATGGGACTATATTACCATTAGGGTCACGAACACTGAATTATGGCATTTTAAGGCCATAATGATTACACAGATTGAATAGTGGATGTATAGGACCAGTATGCTCACAAAGATTAAATAACGGCACTGTAGGATCGATATTTGATAGTGATGCTACACACATTGAATAAATCTCACTATAGTACCACTATGGCCACCTTTATAATTATAATAATGATATTATATACATGTATCAATCCTGATCATACATTGACTAATGGCACTGTAAACCAATTAAGATCACCCCTATGCAATAATTGCACTATATGGCCATTATTGTCGAGCTGTTTAGGACCATTATTGTCACATTCATTTAATAATGGCACGTTGTGATCTAGTGGTAGAGCGTAGGACCCATGATCTAAATAATTATAATAATGGCATTATATATCAATTATGATCAAACACGTTGACTAATGGTACTATGAAACAATTAAGATCATCCATATTCAATAATGGCACTAAATTACCATCACCATCACCAACTCACCATCTTGAATACTAACACTTTATGACCATTATTGTCACATCCAATAAATAATGGCACTATAGTATCATTATGGTTACACACATATAACAATGTCTATATATGATTATTGTGGTCGCCCACATTGAATAATGGTACTATAGTATCATTATGGTTACAATCATTTAACAAGGACTCTATATGATTATTGTGGTCTCCCACATTGAATAATGGCACTATAGTATCATTATGGTTACAATCATTTAACAAGGACTCTATATGATTATTGTGGTCTCCCACATTGAATAATGGCACTATATTATCATTATGGTTACAATCATTTAACAAGGACTCTATATGATTATTGTGGTCTCCCACATTGAATAATGGTACTATAGTATCATTATGGTTACAATCATTTAACAAGGACTCTATATGATTATTGTGGTCTCCCACATTGAATAATGGCACTATAGTATCATTATGGTTACAGTCATTTAACAAGGACTCTATATGATTATTGTGGTCTCCCACATTGAATAATGGTACTATAGTATCATTATGGTTACAATCATTTAACAAGGACTCTATATGATTATTGTGGTCTCCCACATAGAATAATGGCACTATAGTATCATTATGGTTACAATCATTTAACAAGGACTCTATATGATTATTGTGGTCTCCCACATTGAATAATGGTACTATAGTATCATTATGGTTACAATCATTTAACAAGGACTCTATATGATTATTGTGGTCGCCCACATTGAATAATGGCACTATAGTATCATTATGGTTACACTATATTTAACCATGGCTCTATATGATGATTGTGGACGCCCACATTGAATAATGGTACATGTACTATATGATCATTATGGTGACACTAAATAATGGCTTTATAAGTTCTATGGTTAGCGTGTGTGTCTAGAAGCTATTCCACATCTGACACCAATTTGAAGCGGTACTAGTATAAACGGTAATATGTAGTAGTAACAGTAATAGTGGACAAGTGAAACCATATTGCTGACGTGGGTCTCGTATTAGTATATTAAGCGCTTCAAACAAATATCCCTTAACTCTAAAATAGTAACTACGGTACTGTTACGTAACAGTTTGGCAATTAGGTAATCTCGTCATGATGAAACCACCGATTCAACCAGATACATGTGTATTGCTGTATCACACTTCACATAACTTCACTGTATTCCATTAAGTTCAATGGTGTAACATAAGTCGATATCTATATTTAAAACACTAAAACATGTAATGTAACATTGATAACTTTTTTTCAAAGCTGTTACAGAGAACTAAACATCTGAAACAATATACAAAGCACAGATGCGCATTTACAGTAAATAATGTATGCCACCAATGTCAGTAAAGTATTATATGACACACGACAGAGACATATACATTAGACATAAACATTTATGTCTCTGAATGCTGGATAGAAAATATAGGCAATAGGATTCTGGAGGTGTTTTTTTACACTCTAGCTCTGGCAACTATTATAGTAAGTTAAGTCCTATCTGCCTAAATGCCAGTTCATTCATGAATAATGACGGCCAGGATTTTAGATTAAGCAATGACACACTGCTGTGTACATCCCGGACACTAGTCACGCCTAGGTCATCTCAACTCAGTGTCACAGTTTACATATATCGATAGATTATGAATACCATACATTAGAAGAGTAATCAACCACCATGAGTGTCGGCCTTACAATAAGCACCCATAGTTAGCACAACCCAGTGTTAAACACCATAGTCTTAATATTAGTCTATGAGTCTAAATATACCACAGTTACATTTCCTAACCCAACAGTTGCCAAACTAGAATGTTTATTGTTATGTACTCAAACTTCCTGTTTATAAGAATCTAGATCTCTATAGAATTACAAATTATCAATCTATAATTGCGTACAGCCCGGGCACTATGCCACGGCTTGGTAATCGTAACCCAGTGCCACAGTATATATATATAACATGACGAATTACAGACTAAGTATCAACATGCAGCTGTGTACACCCGGGCACATATCAACAGACCAGTGACCTGAAACCCAAGTGAATACTATTTTTTTCTAACAGTAAATTAACTAACTTGTTAATTCAGACACAAGTCGAATATGCTATAGTACAGAGCCAAAATGTACTATTGAAAGGTATTTGGTTGTTTATAGCACTGTGCAAAATTGCACTACAATACCATGAAACAAATAAATAGTGGAAAGCAATTATTTCACTATAATACTCCCTAGTCATAATTTAGTACTGCAGCTTTGCACTAAAATGCAACCAGCCCTTATAATAAACTAATCCTTGCCTAACATTGTTTACATCATTTACCCGTCTTTTTTATGTGCTCTGTGGATTTACTGTTGATGATCTCTAGTATGTCATTCACGTATCTCTTCAAGAAACGGGTAACACACGCGATCGGGGTAGTGGCGATACATGTGTGTTCTAGAAACTCCATAAATATTTACAACTATCGGAATGTTTGTTAACAATAAAACAACATCGTGTGAGTTAAATGTATTATCTTCCCCTAAAATCAATCGCACATATGTTTAATGAAATCGTTTGAATTGCTCACGTGGTGTAAGCAGACCAACAACACTCCGCAAATAGCCGTTAATGATCGTGTGTGATACCCTACGGACCCGGTATAATCCAATGTGGACCTCAGTGGTGTGTTTGAGTTGGTTATCATGGTGTGCAGTACATCCTCGAAACGTTCTCACCTGTGGGAGAAGAGGAACTCGTACTTCGTTCCGTTTGTATCCTTTGGGTCGAGTATTTAATTAATTCTGGCATTTAACACAATCCATGATGTTTCTTTATCCTCCTGTGTATATGCCCATTTGGAAAAAGGTGACGTACATGTACTATGTAAGAGTGTGTACGTCTGTCCGTCAGTGAACAAGTACACATTAGGGACGATAATTTCGAAGCCATACTACCCATACTCATGGAACTTGATATATGGAAATACGCACTCCGCCAATAACTTCAAAACAACAACAATCACACTCATGCAAACGTCTTAGGTTTATTTTCCTAACTAATGTCAGGAACCTTTGTATTTGTGGTCAGCAAGTCACGGTCAAGATAACCATGACCTTATATGAATAAACGCACTGCGCATGATAACTTCTAAACCACACAGCCCACACTCATGAAACGTCATAGGTAGATTGCCTTTGATGAGATGAGAAATTCTATTGTATTGGGGTCATTAGGTCAACTGTCAAGGTCGCCATGACCTGATATAGAAATGTGCATTTTGCGCGAATAATTTGAAACCACAGCACACACTCGCATGAAACTTCAAGAGTACGTTACCGAAACTTCAAGAGTACGTTACCCTTGGTAAATGGAGAAACTTTTTTGTTTTTGGAGTGAGTCAGTCAGATTTCAAGGTCGCCATAACCTCATATGGAAATACAATTCAGTGCCATAATTTTGAAACCACGTTCATGAAAATTCATCGGTACTTAGCTATTGATTAGAGATAAAACATTATTCTTTTTTGGGGTCAGTAGGTTTACGTTTAATGTTGCAATGAATTCATGTGACATTACGCATTTTAAAGCGTAACACCCATCCTTTAAAAAGGTTCATAGATACACTGCCCTTGGTCAGAGGAGAAACTGCGTTGTTCTGAGGTCACTAGGCTAACGGTCAATGTCGCCTTGACGGCATATCACATATGTACAAACATATTCCCAGCAATAACTCCAGGAGTATAACGCATAAACTCATAAAACCTTATACGCACATTCCCATTCGGTAAAAGGAGGAACTTTATTACTTTTGGGTTTAGTAGGTTAAATGCCAAGGTTACCATGATCTCATGCCACAGTTCCTGAAGTATAACACTTAAAAGTAATCAACTTCTTAAGTACAATGCCCTTGGTGAGGGGAGAAGGACTATTGCTTTTGGTTTTAATAGGTCATCAAAGTCACATTGACCTGACAATGACGGAATCCTGAGAAGTATTTTACCTATTGTAACTATTTGACATTCAATCATACAACTATACAGAAGAAGTATCCGTGTTAATGTAACTCCTATTAACTTTAAAGTTAGTAACAGTAATCGATCATGCAAAACACCTTCTGTGCTGTAATTTATTTATTATTATACTTACAGCCTCGAAACTTTATGCAAATAGTATCCATTTTGCAACAACGACATCTATTGAGTATATAGTTAGTACGTCAAATGCCAAGATAACTGTGACTTGATTCGGAACAATTCTTTCCCGACAGTTTTCATGAACTATTTGAGCTACAATCTTGAAACTTTAAATAAGTAATAGTCTTGGTTAAACAACAATCCTTAAACTTTTTTGTTTTTTATCGGACGATAAACTGTCACATATGACATGCGTTTAACAAACACTCCTGACAAAGAGTGTATAATCAATACATCTAGCTTTCCCTTTGCTTGTAACTGGGAACCAATACAGTGTCAAACAGTTGCTGTGACGTCACTCATGCCAAAGGACACAATGTGATAAATAAACTGTCGCACGTAAGTGAAATAAACTTGGATATGTAGAATATTAATTCACACGTTTCCCAGCTCAAAGTATGTACACGTGTCTCTTTTGACAACCACTCTGTATATACGTGTTCTCATAACACTTTTCAGAATGCCAACGGACATAAAATATCCTAAATTCAATTCGATGTTCATGAAATTTGTTTCGAATATTAAATTAACGTGCTTACTCGTTGCTGTCGATAAAAACAAGTGTGTTGCAAACAAATACAAAATCACTATTTTTCGCAAACTTAAAAAACTACTCTGTAAACGGATCAGAAACAGATGGCAATGTAAAGCAATGTTGCAGTTAGAATCAAAACATGTTTTAATGCGGCCATTCGTGGGGTATTTTTGGCAAATGGAAATGTTGCCTTAACGAAATAGATATCCTGCTAAATATCTCTTAAATGACTGTTTTTATCTGAATCGCTTTTTTGCACTTTATCCGCGCCACAATGGATCGATTTGAAGTTCTTGTCCGAAATATCTGACGTCGAACCTCGATTATCTGAGGTACTGGCGTGTCTTGTTAGAAGTTCTCCTGCACAGATTGCACGTTAGATAATTCGCTACACCCGGTGTTGCTGTCGTCATAGGTGTAATCACTGTTGTTTCATGTTTATGTTTAGCAGGTTAATCGGGTGTTTACATCTGTTTCAAACTCGCGCATAACAATTCACTCTGCTAATGACATATGCATATATACATATTTACAACCATTAAAACCGAAAAGTAGATCAGTCTTCCCGACATTGTTCTTCTTTTACACTGTATAGCTTTGTATATGTCTGGTTTCGGTTTGTGTTATTTCACCTCTATTTATTACATAACTTGCAGTGTGAGAGTGTAATACGTAATAGGCAGAGATGGTCTCATCGAGTTGGATGATTAAAATCGAAATGGGCGCAGCCCATACTCTGTTTTCTATAATGTCCATTTCAGCTACCAGCGATACTATCTCTTACTTCTAATAACTGGTAGTTAGAGTACACCATTTATTTTCCGTTAAACGATTTACACATGTGCAAATACAAAGGGAATTTCATTGACCATGCTACAGATCCGTGATGTGTTTTGTCATGTACACTACTCGGAGAATAATAAATTAGGCGGAATAATCGTTCGGTCATTTCCGTTCAGATCAGAGTACATCAGGTTACGGGAATCGACGACGTAGTTCCGTTCTTCCTTGTCGTACGGAGAAGACCGAGTCAACATACGATGTAATCATACAAACACATGTCATTATATGAAACCGTTGTAATATATGCAGCTACTATTATACATGTTGCTTATGAGACGTTTTTGGCGTTATCTGATAAATAGACTCTTACATTCGTGCCTAATTCATAATAAAATTTATTAAAAATAAGAATAAAAGTCGAACAGGAAATACACAGTAAACCCAAAAACACGCAGTAAGACAAATATAAATGGCAATGCTAACAAGGAATAAAAGCATATGACGTAACTAGCGCAAACAGTATTGACAATAGGGCTAACGCCTTGGAATGGTCAGTGGCAAAAATGGCTGCTGTTGTTTCTTTAAACCAGCTTCTAGGGAGCTACAGTCGTTGAATACAATTGATACAATTCTCGGCACATAGAGTTATCACTATACTGTTTAACGTAATTTTTGTTGCTGAAATTATATTATCTTGACTTGCTGCATTCCATTAACATTATGTTGCTGCCTTAGAATATATTGTGTTAATGCATTTAGTTTATAGCGTGTTACTGCATTCGGTTTAGCTCGTGTTGCTGCTCTCCATATACATTGTATTTCGACATTCAGTATACTAGTAGTGTGTGCAGCTGCATTTAGTTAATCTTGGTCTGCTGCCTAAATATAGAATATTGTGTTGCTGTAATTCAGTTATTTTGTGTTGCTGCTTTCATCATATGTTGCTCACAGTATATATTATGTTGCTACATAATAGTTTATGTCAAGTATATCATATGTGGTTTCACATATATAGCGTGTTTTGCCGCATGTATATGGTGTGTGTTGCTACATTCAGTATATGAGTTGTTACTGCATGTAGTATATATGTTGTTGCTTCATACTCTATAGAGTGTGCGTCTGTGTTTATTTATCACGTTTTGCTGAATTTAGTTATATTTATAATGATGGACATTATTTAAGATTTTGGCTGATTTACATCATTTGTTTACAAAACGTTCCCTACCTTCCTGCCCGTCTGACAAATCTAAGATAGGATTCGGGCAAACTAAGATATTTTTCAAGCTTGGCCTTATTTAACGGCTGATCAAGACATTACGCTATGTTATTTAGAGCCTCCCATGCGAGACGGGAAAATACATGGGAATACTGGAACCTGCCTTACTCTTACTCTTGATACATAGCTGTGTATGGATCTTCAACGAGTTCAGAGAATAACTAGACTACGGTACACAGGACCGCGCGGTTTATGTCTTCATGACCTGGGCACTTATCAGAGAGGATTATATATGTTTTTTGCTGTTAGTGTGTGAGGGGTGGTGGAGGAGGATCAGCCCCGATCGCACTCTCCAATATACTTCTCTAAACTTGGGAGAAGGTGGAGGGGTGGGGGCGGTGGTGGTGGAGGGGCAGAGGATGTAAAGTCAATATCCAGGTGTGGATCTTGGTTGACTTAAAAGGTATGCCTATACGAAAATCTTGGTTTCTGGTGCATTTTCAGAATATGTTATTCGTAAATTTCTATGATGAAAAAAGTTGAACCCGGTGCGTGCTCCCTAAAACCTGACAAATATATGTTGAATATATGCTTGCCTGTTGCTTTGATTTCGCGTGGGGGTGGGGTGTGGTATGGTGGGGTGGGTGGGGTGTGGTATGGTGTGGTGGGGTGTGGTATGGTGTGGTGGGGGTGGGTGGTATGGTATGGTGGGGTGGGGTGTGGTATAGTGGGGTAGGGTGTGGTATGGTGTGGTGAGTGGAGCACCGGGTTTACCCTTGTTATCTGGGCGTATTCAAATTGTAAATAATGAATGGGATGTTATTTAACGCTGCATCAACGCTTTATAGGTTATTTGAGGCAGCCAATGAGATGGGGGAAGTATTAAAATACACATGCATCCGGCTCTACTCTTACTAAAACAAGATTCCTGTGGTTCTCTTACATGCTCAGAGAACCGCCCGATTTACGTCCCTATACGACGGACAAGGCAAATGGAAAGTGTTTGCCCACGAACACACCAACTAAACACAGTGTCGCCGGCGAGGCTTGGACCCGTGTCCTTCAGGTCTGAAATCCACCGTGCTATCCACTAGGCCACGCCAACACCTTTGCAAAGTATATAGCAGTATTTAAATTACTTTCAGTCAAACATTTTATGAACATTGAGTGCAGGCAATCGCTTGCGCTCGGATCCAGCTGGTGCGTATCTGGATGATAGAGATTTAAAGTATGTATCCCGCCATCAACAGACAGTTTTTATATCAGATGTATACCGTTTCTAAACATACTGACATCGGGATAAATACAGATTATCTTTTGAATACCAGCACTATAGAAACAATACAAATGGTTTTAATCAGCCATACCAACCTCAAAATTGAATCGTCGAAATATTCGTTACCAAAGCATACTTCATTTTACTCATATTCAATCACAAGTATTGTAAGAACCCTCGAATAAATCTATACTTTTAACTGGCACATATACATTACTGTATGACCTGAATACCTGGATAGAATTTTGGTAAACGGTTTTGTAGTGTAATTGTGCCATTTTAAGCGTGGTAGTTTCTTTAACAAATAAATATGCGAAAATATGTCTTCACGAGGGACACACATCTTGGTATACACATCGCTGATATCGGCATCATGTTTAGTTATGCAACACCATTTCGCCATGTTACCAAAGAATTTATTATAATGTTGAAATAGATGAAATTGTTTGAAGATACGCGAGGCTTCGTTTCGAGAAGGTATTAGGTTATATGTACTATAATATGCAGGGCTTCGCTTCTTGCGAATCTGACAGTAGGAACACCCTTTGCTAGTTAAATCGACGATTTGCTAAATATGTTGAATATCATGTACAGTCCGTCTAGCAGGTTACTATTGCTATTAATATGGACAGCTGATTAATATTAAAATATATATATCACCAAAGTGTGCAATGTACCTTTAATATAAATTCCGTCGACGTCGTTATGTCAATGACATTACGTCGACAGAGAATCTTTTTTTCGAAGGGGTTTAGGGTCAATAAAATAAGCATACTGAAAAACATATTTCGATGATCAGCACATTTTATTTTATATTCCGATAGGAAATTAAAATCTCTAAAACATACTAAAATTATGCAGGTTTTTTATAAAGCCATATAAAAGATAAATGGTTTTAACTTCGTTTGTTTTCTTAAAATGCCACGGTAATAAAGCGGCGAAATAAATAAATAGAAAGTTCTATAAATAATACTAAACAGCTTAATTTAATGTATAATTTATATACCAGATGAAAGGCCACGTCAAGCCGATCAGTTTGATATAAAACACTAACAGCATGTGACTAAACTGACACTCTGTGCTGCTAAAAACGTTGACAATTTAGTGCAATGCGACTGTTATGAAAAACGTCAAACATAGCCATATTTGAGACGTAAAAACCTATTTACATGACGACAAAACAAAATTCAAATTCAAATCGTAAATATGTTCAAATTTACAAATAGATATAGTTTATATGCGTACCCTTAAATATTCGAATAGGTCAATTCCCCCTTGAATGCATGTCTGAATACAACATACTTAGAACACCGTGGTGAGCTCTGTTTACCTAAAGTACATTGCAATCAATATGTGTTGTCATTTTATACAAATTCAAAGCATTCACGTGTGATATTTTAGTAGTATTTAGTAATTGATGCCAAATACACTTTTACAACTGTTCTTTATAATTCAAGTTTGATGCTTGATTTTGTGTATCACTAACTTACCGTTATTTTGACACTACGACGTCTGTTCGCAAGTTGCGTTAGCGACCGACATTACCATGAACCGGGTAAATATCGAGTAGTGCACCCAACTCAGGTTATATGTTAAACCATGTGTGATGTAAAATTAAATTGAAACTAGGTCAACATAACGAAAAAATATATATACGAGGGCCCATCAATAATTTCGTGAACTAATTCTATGTTACGAGTATAAGTAATCTAACATACGTTTGAACACCTACTCCTTTTCAAAGTAACAACCCTTGCATAGTTTGCATTTATTCCACCTCTCGACCCATGACCGGAACACGTGCTGCAGGCCATCACGCGAAATCTCCCGCAAATTTCTGCTTACGGCGCACCTCCACTCCTCTTGGGACTCGTATTTCTTACCACGCAGCCTGTTTTTGAGATTTGGAAATAGCCAGAAGTCGCAAATAGCCAAATCTGGGCTGTATGGTGGGTGCGGTAGCAGTTCTATATCCAGTTCCTTGATTGTGTCCGACGAAACGCGGCTGCTATGGCTTGGTGCGTTATCATGGTGCAGCAGAATCCCAGACCTCTCAAGCTGTGGGCGCTTTCTTTTAATAGCCGGCAACAGCTCAGATTTAATTACTGTTGCATATTAGTTTCCAGTAACTGTAGTTTTCGGAGGAACAAAGTGATTTAAAATTATACCTTGTATATCGCAAAATATAATGGCCATTACTTTACCGGCAGACTTGGAAATCAACGCTTTTGTCGGTGAAGGCAAAGAAGGATGCTTCCAAATTGAACTCTGTTGTTTACTTTCCGACTCAAAAAAGTGTATCCATGTCTCATCGCACGTAACCACTCGTCTGAGACAGGCATCACCCTCGTCGTTGTACAGTTGGCAGTATTCATGGCACCTCTTGACCCTTACCCCCATTTGATCCGGAAGCAGCAAGCGCGGTACCCATCTTGCCGAAATATGGCGCATTCCAAGCTTATTAGACATAATGTCCTGAGCTGTACCATACGAAATACCAAAGTGTCCAGCATCATTTTCAACAGTTACTCTTCTATCTTCAAGAATCTATTCCTGAATTTCAGCCACTTTCGTTTCATTTGTAACAGTCACTGGCCTGCCAGTATGCTTATCACCTTCGGTTGTTTCTCTACCGTCCTTAAAGCGATTCACCCACTTTGAAATAGCACCATTCGATAAACAAGAGTCCCCATGAACTGAATGCAAATCCTCCCGAATGTCGGAGAAAGATTTTCCGAGTAATGTATAAAACTTTATCACAACACGTTGCTCGTTTACACTGTGCGACGCCATTTTACAACGAACGCTCTTGATGTGACGTCAGAATATTGATATGACGTCATTAATTGTGACGTCATCAATGTCGGCACATGCTGCATTAATTGGAGAATGATTTATCTTTGATCATAAAAAATTTCATTACACTATGTGAAAGCGTTATGAAATAGTGAAATTAGTTCACGAAATTATTGATGGGCCCTCGTATGTTATTGATATATATTTATTATGAAGTCTATACCAATATATGTGCGAACATCGGATGCTGGATATTTAGCGTAAACATGCCATGTAGTATACACAATATTGCTGGTATAGGAATTGGATGTGAGATGTTTGGACCCATTCGCAACACCTTCTTTGTTTTATGAGACAAAATCAAAGCATTATTATTTGATTTATTTTTATAAAGACTATCTTAAATGCGCCATTGTTCAACTATGCGAGAGATACCTTTTTCAGGCAAAAGACGAACCATTTCTATGATTTGCACACATTTAAAATATATGGAGAACTGGAGGTTAGATAAATATTTGCGCACATATAAGTAATTATAAATCAATTCGAAATAGTATTATAATAAAAATGTCATACATCGATTGTATAAACAAATTTACATTACTTTCACTCATACATGTACTAGTTTTAAAGTTTCAATCAATCAATCATTCAATCAATCAATCAATCAATCAATCAGTCTAGTATTTATATTTCGGTGTGATTGTTGCTGCATATTTTAGTTCTTAATTTGAAAGATTTATAAATATACTGTCGTAAACGACACCTTCGGGCTGTTTGAAGTCAATTAACTCAATTAACTTTAACATGTCAGGTTGATTCCGTAAAAGTTTGCTTTATATATTAAGACTATGATAAAGAGGGCATTCAAACAAACCATGGAAGTCATCTTCAAGCAGATTGCACTATTGACACTAACTTTTTTACAAGTCTATGGTAATAGAGTCCTTTTGTCAATAGTGCAACTCTCAACTTCTTTATTGTAATACAATGTAAACAGGACTGAAAATCAAAACTTGCAAATGAAATATAAAATTTAGTTCTTGGAGACTCTGATAATCTCTATCAATTTGGAAAAATTCTCTAACCAATTTTGAATAAAAGCCACAGGCAATCTTTGTTTATAAGCTAATAGAATGCCATCCACATTTCTACATCTTGGTATAATGCTTTAACAATAGATGCCCAGTTTATTTTATTATGTGTGTATCGATGTCTCTTACTAACTGATTTTAAGCTCATTTGATACATTTTGATTCGTTACAATATATTAGTTTAACCCTAAATGTCATAACATGTAACAATCTATGGTTTTGAAGTGGAAAACGCCCCAATTCGCAATAGCTCAACTAAGTATGAGTACTCAGCTTAACATTAAGTAATCTCTTGACAGACTGTACATGAACGTTCTCTACAGTGTCTGATTTACGAAATCGTCATATTTCATAGCTATAATAGAAAGTAGGGGAAACTATCTTATCAAATAAATCAAAATTTGCAATAGTATTGTAACTTACATATAATTTATTTATCAAACGAATATAATGATGATATATGCTATTAAGGAATGGTTTCATTATGCTCTTTAAGTATCAATATGCTTCCTTTGACAATGAACCCTTCTAGAAGTTCATTGTTATGCATAACATTGTGGTGGGAGTGGGGTGGGGTTATAATAATAACAATAATAATAATTTATTTATTTGGTTGGGGAAGTCGATTTACCCCACCCACGTTTGGTTTTTGTTATGTTTAATAGACTTCATTACTGTTCATAACATCCGGCTGTTCGTAACATCCGGCAACTATTCGCCTATTCCTTCAAATAATATCATGTAGCAAGCGACATAAAACAACGGTTGTATGGTTGTATCACATGTCGTTATGGTATCACCGGCTGTTACTTTAAGTATGTACTAGCACACCTATTGTATATCTTATATATATGTTAAATACTAAGATATAGAGCATATTTGTTCGTTTTGAGTGAATATAGGATTTATTTTCATCGAGAAGTGAGAAAATATTTTCACGAGTGATTTAGCGCGAGTGAAAATATTTGAGATTTCTCACTTCGAGATGAATATAAATCCTATATTCATGAAAAAACAACAAATATTCTATTTATTATATACTCACAACCTGGAAATTAATGCAGAACATACAATGCGCCAAACAAATGACGTCAATAACTTCAACAACGTATATTTTCACATGTGAAATATAAACAATGAAAAAATAGTGTTTTATTTTAATCATAATATCCCCTATTTCACTGGAAGGTATATAATATAATATTATACAGTAAAATTGTTGCTTATTTCTATTACAGAATGGTTTCTTTATATTGGTTACGTATCAATATGCTTCGTCTGACAATGATTTAATGTTATTATTAAATTGTGGGATTAATTTTCGTTTGTTTGTGTTATGGCTTAGTAGATTTCATTTGGTTTCGAAATATCTGGCAAATATTCGCCTACAACATTAACTAATACAGACTTTCGGTGGACATAAAACATTGGTAGAATGGTTGTATCTCATGTAGTTGATCAGCATAGTCATACTGAACACCTATACAACATGAAATGATAAGCCTATTTTGAGTTTAAATCAGCCTCAATTGTCTCCCATGGCCGAATTGAAATCTACCCTACACTTCTCAAAACTGCTAACTACACCGCTCACGTTTTGGGTTATATATATCGATGGGTTGAATGTTTTTCAATAAAATAAAAAGGAAATACCAATTCAATCATTTTTACATCATTTCATTTTATTTTTTTCATGGGCAATGCTAGAACTTAACCACAATAAGCAATTACAAACGACCCATGTAAACACTAAAGTCACACTTTTATGAACAAGAAATGAAAAGTGTGACTTTAGTGTTTACATGGGTCGTTTGTAATTGCTTATTGTGGTTTAGTTCTAGCATTGCCCATGAAAAAAATAAAATGAAATGATGTAAAAATGATTGAATTGGTATTTCCTTTTTATTTTATTGAAAAACATTCAACCCATCGATATATATAACCCAAAACGTAGCGGTGTAGTTAGCAGTTTTGAGAAGTGTAGGTGCTTATCGCATTTTAAAGAAACAATTGTGCATATATTCCTGCATCGTGTATGATTTAATACACCCTAAATTAAGCAAACATATTCGTGTTGCCTTAAGCAGTCCGTTTAGTGTTTGCGTATTATAATGATGATTACTATATTTCATATACATTTTGTTTTCTTTCTTGACGTATAAATTGTATTATTGCATTCACATTATTAGCAATGTATAATCCATAAATATGTCATGTTGTACATGCCCTCTGTGGGCCTTTGGTTGGAAACTAGTCTTGTACATTCTATTCTGATGATAGTTTGAGAAAACGTTTATGTTTTTGTGAAAATATTCCAGGCATTAATGCATTGGATTTCTTACATTCCGTAAGACATATACAATGCGCATTCTACTACTTATTTGAACCTTAAAGTTTTAAATAATGGTATTATTTAAATTAATCTTTCCGGATGAGAAATGTATTAATTGTCATTAAAACACTACTTTTGCTTACATTTCAAAAGTGTGTGTCGTTAAAATTATATATCTTAATATTTAAGATATTTAGGAGAAAAAACAACAAATAATAGATCATGAACAACTTTATAGGCCACAATTATAATATCAAATAAAATACATGACTTACGTTCCACACTTTTTATTGCAAGACTTACGTTCCATACTTTTCATTGCAAGACGTTTATAGATGTTTTTTTATCGATATTGCAAAACTTTTATAGATATTTTTTTATCGATATTGTGAGACCATGCAGCATTTGGATCACTGTCTCTGATGTAAAACAGAATGGCTTTTGCACTATTCAAGTGATATTGTGAGACTACATGAACGTATATGTTATAATTATTCCATCTTAGTTGGCTTTACATAGTCACGCTATCAAATAGAGTATGCAAAGTTTACATTTAATACAGATAAATACAAAGCGATTTGCATTACTTTTGAGACTATAACACTATATTATATTGCCTATGGAATACTATTGATAAGAGAACTGTGTATAATGTATATATATGTCTTTTTGCAGAATGGAATCAGCGACAGGAAGGTAAGTTTCTTCAATACATATTACTTACCTATACGTAGTTGTGATGCATATAAAACACATAATTCATGGATTTTAGCTAAATAGTTGGTCATTTAGCCAACCAGTATTTTACACAATTTATATTTGATTTGTATTTGAAAACAGTGTACATTGATTTATGATTGATTGAAACATGCATGCTGAGTTGAGACATTTATTTATCAATGCTAATAATAATTTGTGTGTTATGTTCAAAACAAAAAATTCTTTACAAACACGTATGTCTTGTGTGGATTTGTGTTTAACCGTGGTTAAAAGTTGGCTTAACATCAGGTTTTCACACATTGTAAGCATACTACTTGTTCAACAATGCAGATATGCTTATGATGGATTGTTTTAAATACTTTACTAAAAAAGGCCATACTTAATAGCAAAATCAAAAACTAAAAAAACGAAAAGAGAAAAAAAGAACAGTTAGAACAAAATGAAACAAAGTTTTACTTAGAAATACTAAGATAAAAGCAGATTTACCTCTCATTGTAATAATGTGAAAATGTATATTCAATTTGGGACGAACATACAGGAACATACAGGAACCAATCTCCAATAGAAGTACGCCAAACGCTTGCCGTTTATTTAGACTGCTTCACTGCGCATGTATATGTCGACAAACTCAAACAAGTGTATGTATTTTCGTCCTAGATTCAATATTGACAATTTCGTGAGAATTCCTGAGGAGTCTTGCACAAGCTATCATAAAAAATGGATTTGTAAAGATACTGATAAGGATTCCACTTTTTGTAGTTATGTTTTGTAGCTGACTAACTCTACAGTGTCAAGAATATCTATCGATGTTTTATCTGGTAAATCTAAATGAGGTAAACATAAATGGCAGGACATCTAAGGGTGTGTAATCATTTATTGATGTTCTCTCCTGCTAAGTAATATGATATTTAAATTTAAATAAAAACAAAGCCCATAACGGGCGTTTGTTCTGTCAGGTTTAATGACACAATAATTGAGGCCACTTACTTAAAGGATGTGGCAATATTGGGTTTGAAAAAATTGACTTTAAAATTGTTGCATATCATTAAATAAAAGTGAGATTTCAATTGTCTCGGTATTGAACCAAATGTTTGAATATATTTAGACATTCTAATAATTAATATTAATGATTGAAAAAATGCAAGTTATGTAACAAAACTAACTGGACCCGTATCCTTTTAAAAGTAATCCGTATGTGTGTGTGTGTAATTCTAAGGATTATAGTCCCTCTACCATTTGAACCCCGAGAAGAATCCCTCGTTGACTCGGCATTATGTCTAGACTATTGTGTGAGTTATTGTATAGTCGAATGTAGTTCCTATAATAAAAAAGGAATCCCTCCTTTTTTGATGAAAATGGGCATTATAAGTAGGGCAAAAATGCCCATTTCTATTCGAGTTTGTGGTTGTATGTATAAGAAGCGTATTAGTAAGTTTTACTGGATCGCGGATGAACATTTTCGAAATTTTGACTCTATGCTTACACTTTCTGAGCAATGAAAAGAGTCAATCAATGAAAACAGCTGTACCCTTGACCTGTTTATTTAACAAACAAGAACTTTCTTATCTTGTGACCCCACCTTTTCTGGTGATGTTACAAATAGAAAATTAGTTTTCTATATGAACATGACACTGCTGCATTATCCATACTTGAGTTGAATTTGCAGCAAATCATTAATATGTGACACTTTAACATTGGTGTCTATGGGGAAAATAATATTAGTGGTTTAATACCTATAAGAGATGCGTGCAGTAATAAGGACTCGTTCAGATTCGTACCTAGGAACACTTTTCCGATAACAATTGGTCAAATAAGCTGAGAAATAAATTTTCCATAGATTTTTACATAGGTTTTGAGCGTTTTTAGTCCAATTTTGTCTATAAAAACCGTAATTTTGAGTTCCATTTTGTTTTCGTGTTTAACATGACGTGTTTGTGAAGTGTTTGGAATTGAACTATGTTTGTTTTGTATCAACATGTAGGGTTGCATGTTTGCAACATGTTTTCATGAATTTAATCTGCATGGCAACATCATTGGTAGGCATGGAACCACTACATCTTCCCATACCACTCTAAAATAGGATACTGTGACAAAATGAAGATTGTGTAAAAGGTAAAATATTATTCCCAATCATTCAAACTCGACTTGGTAGCGTTCAGCTAGTATCAATTTAGATTTTTGGCATTATTGAGCTCGTATTCGCTACTATAATCAGGTATGGTACCACAAGTTTTGAAGAATTTGCTTAAAAAATCAATTATGGCATGAAAATCGACTTAATTGGCATATTCATCGTCCTAATTATACCTAAAATGCATATTATATTAATGTCCATTGACTGTTCTGAACATTCGATCTATTTAATATGGTGTATTGACAAGAAATGCCCGTTGGTATGACAATTCAGATAGTGTAAAAGTTAAAAGAAATATCTCTGACTTTTGTCGAGTTCAGATTATTGTCCTTGGTATTCACAAGACCATATCGGGAAATAATCATTCGATTTGCATGAAGTAGGTGTTTTTAAGCTTGTTTTGAAAATGACAACACAAAATCCTCATTTAAGAAACATCTGAACATGTTTTCTTCTCTTATAAGAGATGCATGCAGTAATTAGGACTCGTTCAATTTCGTACCTAGGAAACTTTTCCGGTAACAATTGGTCAAATAAGCTCAGAGATAAGTTTTCATATTTTTTTACATTGTTTTTGAGCCTTTTTAGTCCAATTTTGTCTATAAAAAACGTAATTTTGAGTTTCATTTTTTTTTCGTGTTTAAAATGACGTGTTTGTGAAGTGTTTAGAATTGAACTATGTTTGTTTTGTATTAACATGTAGGGTTGCATGTTTACAACATGTTTTCATGAATTAAATCTGCATGGCAACATATTTGGTAGGCATGAAACCACTAAATCTTTCCCCTACCCACCTAAAATATGATACTGTGACAAAATGAAGGTTGTGTAAAAGGTAAAATATTAATCCTTATCATTCAAACTCGACTTGGTAGGGGTTCAGCTAGTATCAATTTTGATTTTAGCTGTACTTTTGGCATTACTGAGCTCGTATTCGCTACAATAATCAGGTATGGTACATGCACCACCAATTTTGAAGAATTTGCTTAAAAAATCAATTTTGGCATGAAAATCGACATAAATTGGCATATTCATCGTCCTAATTGTACCTAAAATATAAATTTTATTAATGTCCATTGACTGTTCTAAACATTCGATCTATTTAATATGGTGTATTGACAAAAAATGCCCTTTGATATGACAATTCAGATAGTGTAAAAGTTAAACAAAATATCTCTTTCGTCAAATCTAAAATTTCTTGTTTTTAAATCTCAGACTCACATTGAAAGTATATCTGACCCTGTACTGAACGAGGTTTTTCTTTTCTTTTCTCGTTCCTGCTTTTCACAGATTCTATTTTGTCATTATATATTTTCGTTTTTGCCCGGAATGCGGTGGTAATTCCATTTTTAGAGTTCGCCAAATCATACCATACACCATATGATATATATATACTGAGTACAATAGAAAATATGGCAAAACAAAAGTGTTACATTCCAATGAATCTGATACCTGAGGTCATTATCACACCATTCATCAACATCCCTATCATGGAAAGAGTACAACAACATACTCTGATTTTATCAATGTTGTCCCTGTCAGATTAGATAAGTATGGACAAATATCAAAACAGTGTTTACATGTATATCATTTTATTTCGAATTATTGTTATTGAGTCAAATTAATGTATATCATAGCATGCCGTGTCCCCTTTTTGTGTTATGTTTAGCATTTTGGTATAAATCATTTAAGTCATTTGTCTACAGTTTGGAGGGAATACAATACAATAGTTGGCTCATATTTGATAAGTTATACAATGAGTGAGTCAAACTTTGTTTTATCACTTTTAGTAACAGAAGATCAAAATGTGGGTGGTGTTCTAAGGATTATAGTCCCTCTACCATATGAGTCGACGAGAAGAATCCCTCGTTAAACTCGGCATTATTTTCGGACTTACCAAAAGCTTGTTATTTAACCATTTAAACTGTGGCTTTATTTTTATTTCACTCTTCGGAGCATATAAATACTGGTACCATAACCATACGCCGCTGGACATGGTTTTATGACAGTAAAATTAGCATGTCCACCGCCATATGCATGGCATCTTCGAGATGATTAAAATGTGTACTATTGACTTAAAGAATATGGAATTCTGATCAATCCGGGGTTAGGGGGCATGAACGGTAGCAAGCATATTTCAATACCTTTCATGAACAGTCTCAATCAAACCGAGACTGCAATATTTCGTATTTATCGCGTTCGGCCGTTTCAAAAGGTCCACCCTCATACTCTTTTATTGAGGTAGACAAACACATTGGTGACAATAATAATTGCAATGCTGATCTGAATATGCAGCCACGTATTAGTAATCATCAAGGAAATGAATGTCATGGTGATGTTGATGAGGGATAGAAGGATGAAGTAGGTAATGTAACTAGTGACGATGATTCAGTTTGTGATATGTATAAGTGTAGGGAATGCTTATGTTCAGCATGTGTTACTACAAACGAACAATCATGGCTGGGACCAGGGTCAAGGACACATTTGAACAACAGGAAGGATTAGATATAATAAATGTTGGTCAATGCTTGAGCGCCATAATTGGAGAAAAACAGAATATTTAGCTAAAAAAGTGATGAACGAGCAGGTATAGATGAATATGTTGTTAGAATCCAACGAGAGATAATGCCTGACTGTGTAATTAATTTATTTCGAAGTCGCTTTCCAAATCCTTTAGGTGTACGATACTCTGGACATTGTTAGTGAACTCTAAAATAACTATTTACTCACTTTCAAGATAAAATAGTATGTATCATCACTACCACTTTACTAAAAACCTACATGTATATGTAGTAGTAACTGACAATTGAATACTACCTGTGAACTCTTGAAAGAAATGCATCTAATAATAAATGGTGTGAAACATACCATACATCAAAAGAGAATACCAAGTCATTTTAAAGCACAAGGTAAATAATGCATTTGTTCTGTTTGTTTTTGTATTCTTATACATGTATATCTTCCGTAGTAATGTAGGATTGCATGTCTGTTTGTTTACAAACAATGATTACGTGACAAGTTATGAATAATATGCTCCTCCCCAAAATTAATATATTCCAGAAACTGTTGAAGTATTTAATCTAAGTAGTGACATATACTTGCATATTTTATCTTAAAATGTGCATACATGTGAGATATATCTTACAATGTTGCATGCCAATTTTAAGATTTGTTTGTTAATTAACTTAATTGAAATTTGATAAAATATCTCCCGACCAAATTATTTTTTGGAAAATAAGGGAAAACACTCCTGTCTCCATTACCTCGCTTTTATACCCCTAGTTATGGTAGAATAGTGTTATGGTTAAGATAAGCAGAGGGCTCATTCTAAGACCGCTCATGTAGGTTAAAAGGAAATAAAATAAATAGATCACATTATATGAAAACACCATCCTTAAAGACATCAATGAGACGGCGTAGATATATCACATACTTTTTTCGCAACATATTCCTACAAGTGTATGTTTCGCCATTTTTCGAATAATTATTTAAAATTGCCAAACGTTGGTCAGCCATTGTATATCAACGAACGACGGATTTAAAATGATGTCCTGGTATAGGTTTCTTTCCTTATAATTATACGGGTTTATGGCAGTGTTTTACGAGCTTGAATTTGGCCTTAAACAAAGCGTAAAAACCCACACAACTGCTTTAGGTACACGCACATTAGCCTTATTTTAAACAGTCACCGTTTCTTCATGGTATCGATACCATGTGACTTTTTGGACAGGTTCACGGCAAAAAATTAACAAACCGCTCGAGCTCTTTTCTCCACCAAAAATGTAGTATCTCAACTGTAAATTATTATATAAAGCCAGCGTGTTCAGTGCAGAGAGAGAGAGAGAGAGAGAGAGAGCGAGAGAGCGTTTTTATTAAAGGCGCTTTTAAATTGCAAGCTACGTGCTGACAAGCAACCAGCATCCGATAGTATCAGCCTTTGGAATATAATTCAATGTAATTCAATGTAAATGCAAAACCGATTACAGGACCGCTCGTTTAAACCAAATACTGTATTGTTCTTTCTATGTGACACTGTCGGAGCCTTGTCAATACATCAATACCTTCTTTTTTGTAGTAAAAATATGTATCGTTGCAGTCAATATCATTCGCCTCATATACCCATACAGGAGCTTGTCAGTGTCGTAGCCTCGGTGATTTTTGGCCGATTATAGATAAAATAAATAATATAACATTAATGACATGATGTTGTAGGGGGGTGGGGGGTGTGGGGGGGGGTGGTAATGTCTACCCGGATGAATATTCTCCAAACTATGTAATGTGAGGATGGATAAGGATCAGACAAATTGGTGTTTTGTTTGGCGCTTAGATCATGATACAATCACGAAACTAATCATTAAATGGTTTGAATTATAGTCATACAAATCTGTACCAATCAATAGATATGCATACATATACCCCTAACTGACAAACAAGTTCGTTAATAATTTCGCCTCATATAAATATATCGGTAAATGTAAAAACGTGAAAAGTCTGAGGTATGTAAATAACGGGCACATGATGAGAGCGCTCTTCCGAGGTAAAAAGAATGTCAAAACTTTCTTTGAACATGAGATGGATATAAACATGATAAATATACCACTTGTAATGTTAACACCATTCATAAAGACTTATACGAGACGGCTTCGATATTGATACACTTATTTCGCAACATATATATTAACACTATATGTTTCGGCCTATACCGAATATATAAAATTGCCAAAACGTTGATCAGTTATTTCATACCGCCTTATGTGTATCATAAACATGATGCATGCAGGATAACATGTCATGAAACAAATGAGTGGTGGTTTATGACCATGGCATATATCGACCCATACCATCAATACACTGCCACCTAACCGATCACGTTACACCACGCAAACGTCGGTCAACCGTTCACCACGACGTCCTGTCGGACCGGTATAGGAGGTACCGAGACTCGTCAGAGAACATACCCTGTCTGTCACCACTGGTGAGAGAAATATACTCAGGGACGATGTGCAGTAAGCCATTCCATACGACGGTGACGTCTTTCTCTGGTCAACACTAATCTCACATAAATAGTTCTAGCTCTTAGCCTGAATGAACGTAGTCGGTTAGCAATGTGTCTTGCACTTATTCGGTTGTTATGAAGACCCATTATACTCGTATTCACGGCATTTTCTGCTGGGGTGCGGAAACGCGTATATAGATGCGTGAGTTAATTGTACGCATCATCTTCACGACGTGACGTAACACGTGTACTTCCTCGTCTATGGCGGACGTTGGTCGAACCAGTCTATCGCAGACTAACTAGTCTTTATGCATGTCAATATGGTCAGCTACTACATGCTGCGAAATTCGTTCAACAACAAGCTGACGGCTTCTTCGTGCTACTCTTCAGGTAAACACGACAAAAAGAATACTTTACCAAATTTGACACAAATCCTGGATTCTTGATGAATGATTTGTTTGTTTGAATGTTTGTATGGTGTTTTGCGTCAATTTCAACACATGTAAGGTTATATATGAGGGTCGATATTTGTGGTGGAGGCAGACCACCCACTTTTCCTGGGTAGAACCAGTACTGTTGACCTCCCTCCATCCGTAAGAATAGACCCTTCCTAATTACAAGTCGAGGTCCCAGTGGGATCTTGATGAATGATGACTCTCGACAAAATGTACGCAGAAAATAAAGTGTGTAATCAGTGGCGTAGCCTGGCATACTCTCTTACTCCCGGGGGTAACTTGGAAAATAAATAATAATAATTAAATAAAATCAAAACAATGTAAACATGCAATAAAATCAGGGAGAGGGAGGGATGTAATGTTGGGAAATTACCATTTTGGTATATATATATGTATATATTCCTGGCAAATATCTTTGACTTCACGCAGAATGTATGCATTCCTCACCAAACCAGGCAGACGGGACCGTTATACTCTACAACACTTACCAAACTTTTTCAACCAATCAGTTGTCTCAAATTGTCATATACTTGCATCATTTATTGTAACGATATGCTTTTCTCATGATACGATATATATCGCGATACTTCACTGACGATACGATACGTATCGCGATACAAAGTTTCATTAACTAATACATTATTTTCGCAAAATAAGTCAAAATATTAGCATATGGAGTGTAAATACAGTAGCTATTTACATTAATAATCCTTTAAACAACCTCAAATAATATAAAAACCTAAGAAAGACTTTTTTTTACAATTAATTGTGAGATTATTTTGTCAGTAAGAGCAAGTTTGTGCTTATGTGTGTATCGTTACCGTATCGCGATACAGACCACATGGTACGGTACGTGTATCGTGAGAGAAAGTCTTGCGATATCATCGTAACTCGATTAATCGTTGCACCCCTATTATTTATTCATGACGATTTTACTACAAGCAGTCTTCGTGATTAAGGGCGTGACCTATATAGAGACTATCGATAACATTTATGTTAAACACTACGTAGGATAGAGTCTATGAAGGTAAATCTTCACCATTAAGAAACCACGGAACTACAGCTTTCAAACCATACGCAATCTACCTCGTGTTGCATTTCCTGCTATTACACCTCAACAGTTTAGTAGCTCCTTAAACACTATCTGTGAACGTTGTTGTTGTTTTTATGTTCGCCAATGTATTCACGGCTGGTAATGAGTAGCTTCCTCCGTTTGGAGGTATATGCAAAAAAACTCCATCGCTACTTCCGAGGTAGTTCCAACCTCACAATAAAGGTAAACAAGGTGGGATGCTTTGCTTTTTCTTCGTTCTTTATTTTTGTATTTGCCTTGATATGACACATCTGGGAATGCAGTTCTGTGTGCTTATGGATACTCTAATCACGTTCGATCTTAGTAGTTTTTTTCTTATTTTGGTCGCTACCGAGGTTTCTCCACAAGTGTGCGTATTTACGCTACATATCTTCATTAAAGTTCCAGTAAAGTCTATGAAGAGAAATCTTCACCATTACGAAAACTACAGCTTTCAATACATACGCAGTCTACCACGTGTTGCATTTCCTGCTATTACGCCTCAACAGTGTAGTAGCCCCTTAAACAATATACACGTGCCTTGAAAAGGAAAAAAGCTTTTATTACCCTTGTATGGATTTATGTTACTATTTATTGCTCCTATTACCCAGATTGAAATCTAAAGATTTTATATTGCAAATTCTGTGTAAAAATAATTAGACTCGGGAAATTACGTTAGTTTGAGATTTCGCTATATAATTCAATGATATCTAAAATACTTTATTGGAACCTTAACATGGCAAATATCAACCAGTTGGTGTCAATATATTGCCTGTCGAAAAAATAATAACATTTAGAAAATTGTAGGGGAAGAAATACACGATTTCTTAAAAAAAGATAGCTACAATGCCAAGGAGATAGTTCCAGTGCTATGAAGAGAGCACCAATCTTATATTTTTTTCTGAAATTACAAGATATGATATCAGTTTTCATATACCAGACATTGTATTAATACATCAAGCTACACACCTTTTAAAGAGACACACGGCAAGTTTGATTGTTTTTAAACTGGCGGGGTCCCGTTAGGTTTTATACATAGCTTGCATTTATAAATCATTTATAATAGCATTTTTTTATACTGTTAACTTGACTATAGTGCACCAAAACTATAGTTTAACCTATTACATACATAATTTCACACTTGTAGGTGTAATTGTAGATGTTATGTAAAACTACTCCCATCCTAAACTTGCTCCAGAGGAAGGTACTCATATTGTAATCATCCATTGCACACCTAAACATAAATTCCAATCAAATACCATAGTTCCAAGTTCGTACCTTTAACAATGTAGCAGGGGATAGTGTCAAACGACTCGATACCATTGAATCAACGTCTGTTCAAAACACTTATATATGGAGCCGGGGGCAGCCGAGGCTGTCGGTGCAGCCATGTCGTCATAGGTCACATGATGTCCTAGCCCCACCCATATCCGGGTCACCCGAGGTCAGCCCCTCCCAACCCACAAACGCATTAGGGTTTTTCCGATGACTCATCGCAGTACTGAGATTATGTTCTGACGGGTCACGCCAAAAATAGCGTACACGCCCCTTGGGATTTTCCCTGTCATTAACGTGACCGAGATATAGAGAAGCACCTAGTGTTTTGTCCAACAATATATTATTATCACCACCAATGTATGTCATCACTTGTTTTCATGACAACATCTGACTATTTAACAATATATCTCTCCTAAATCTATTATTTCCTTACAAGGTCATACTTCCGGTTTTTCGATCCTCTACTTCCGGTATGTATCCTAGGGGTACTTCGGTTCCTAACTTATAAGGGTACGTCACTCGTGTCCATTACGTCAATATTAATGCCGAAAAAGCCGACATTCTCTGCATCTTCCTTATAGCGGCTCTATATACTTATACATAACTGCTGCACGAGTGCTATCGCTTTTCAATGTTTAGTACCCGTGATGTAGCCTAACGTGTAAACAAACAAATGTAGCTTTAAAGTGTGTGCTTTATGTGGATACAATTAGTTCTGTTTACACGTAATATAAACCGGCGTAACTATTTATATCTGTATAACTGTAGGTAATTCACTTTACCCCCGGTAAATCACCCGACAGTATCGATTTTTATCACAATCCATCCTTTATGTTTATTCGAACCGCGTCATCGCTTTGAGAAACACTATACAAGTATTGACAGGGATATATATGTATTTTGGGCTGTCTGGCTCAAAGTTTTTCGCTCCGCTCAAACTTTGAGCCAGACCTCCCCAAAATACATATATATAAACTCCCCATGATTTCCACTCATTTTTTACTCTCAGTATTTTGTTTTGTTTGTTTGGAATTTCCGGGTTTTGTTTATTTTTTGTTATTTGTTTTTTTTTTTGTTTAGATTTCGATATTTCCGAAATCTAAGCATATTAATTCATACTTTCTTGCCTCTTGATAAAGATTCCTTTTTCTAACCTCTACTGCACCGCACTTACAACAACCTTTATACTTAGCAAACGTACCTTTTCCACATATTATACAAGGTACTACATGATTATATTTTTGTCTATATTTATGTAAGCGGCAATAATCTGAATCCATCGTAGATTTCAAAGTACATGGTCTATGAAAACCAACTTTTAAAAATTTACAAGTGTCGACTTTATAATTATTAACTTCCATCGTTATATGTATATATTTTTTTCTATTTAATAAGTGTGTGAACAAATGTAATAACTAAAATGAATACAAACGCGGAAGAGACTATAAGAAATTTGATTCACCTGTATAATACAGGAATTATAGATAAGGAAACATTAAGTCATGGTATAAAAGTAATTAGTATTCCCAAAGTGGAACCTCCAAAAGTGGAGCCCCCTCAAGAAAAATCGACAACATTAGAAAATTTACATAAAAGACGTCGTGCTAAGAAACAACGTAAAAAGTTAAAAAATCAGATTGAAAAATTAGCCAAACAAGAAAAGATTGAAACTAAACAGGTTGAAGCAAAACAGATTGAATTGAAACAACCGGAAAATAATCAGATTGATAAAGAATATAACCAGGTTGATAAAGAAGATGAATATAAAATAAAAATAGTTGACAATCCTAAATGTGGATATTTCAGAGCCTATGAAATAGATGCTAGAGATTACAAAGATACTGTAAAACTACTCCAAGATAATAAATATATCCTTAGCAAATACATAGAAAACGAGAGAAAATTTAACAAAGGAATAAAGTTTCAACTAGGATTAAATGTAGATTTATTCAAAGAAAATACAACCCAGCGAGTTACAGCAGTTTTACAAAGCAAGCAAAATCCACTTTTAATGTCAGAAAACATAAATGAACTATATGAAGAATCGGCTGCCGATTTACATGAATATTTAGAACGATTTACAAACACAGCCTCAGGTATGGAAGTTGATAACTGTGTTACTCTTTATTTAAATATTGCAAAGTATGAACCGTTAAAAGGCTCATCATACATTCCACTACCAAAAGTAATACAAAATAAAAAAGCAGTAGTAAACATAAAAAATTATGACAATAAATGTATTTTATATGCAATAAACGCAGCTTTACATCCAGCCAAAACGAATAGTGATAGAATTTCAAGTTATCCTAATATAGATTATTTGAAAACAGCTGGAGTTAGTTATCCAACTCCAATTTCAGATATTTCAAAACTGGAAAAACAAAACGATATTGCTATTAATGTTCTTGGTTACACAGTAACAAACACTGGTAAATTATCTCTATATCCGTTTTACATATCCGAGCAGCAAAAAACTATGAAAACAATAAAATTATTGTTAATGTCTGAAGAATCCGAAATTACAGACGATTCTGAAGAAGGAATCATAGATGACAACTACGACCCAGAAAAAGAAGGAATTATAGATAACAACCCCACACAAGAACCAGCGGAAAAAGAAACAATAAATCATTACTGCTTAATAAAAGACTTAAAGATTACTTTACGACCAAAACAAACATCATGGTAAAACTTACTTCTGTGATCGTTGTTTTTATGGATTTACAGGAGAAAAATTACTTGAAAAACATGAAGAAGACAGCAACGGTATTAATAAAAATTCCTGCCGAATCGAAATGCCAAAAAAAAGGAGCAAGCATTAAATTTAAAAATTATCATAAAAAAATGCCTGTACCTTTTACAATTTATGCAGATTTTGAAAGTAAACTAGAAAAACATGATACAAAAATTGGAGATAAAACAGAAACTACAAACATTCACAAAGCCTGCAGTTTTGAGTATCAAGTTGTAAGATATGACAGTGTATTGGGAAATAATGCAAAATACAGAGGTGAAGATGCTGTTGAAGCATTTATAAATTCTTTGGAATGTGAAATAAATAATCTTAATAACATATTTGCTCATCCAAAACCATTAATAATGACAGAACAAAACGAAATAGATTATAACGAAGCAACAAAGTGTTGGATATGTGAAAAAGAAATAGGTCGCAACTCTGGTAAAAACTGTAAAGTAAGAGATCATTGTCATTTTACCGGAGAATATAGAGGTGTAGCACATAAAGACTGCAACTTAAAATTAAAAATAAAACCAAACAAAACAGTCGTACCAGTATTATTTCACAACCTTAAAGGTTATGACAGTCATATCATATTACAAACAAATCATAAAATGAGTGGTAATATAACTTGCATTCCAAATAACTCTGAAAAATACATATCATTTGGAGTTGGACAGTTTAGATTTTTAGATACTTATCAATTCATGGCTTCATCTTTAGCATAATTAGTAAAAGATGCAGATAAATCTTATTTAAAAATCACCCAAGAACAATTTGGCGACAAAGCACATTTAATAATGAGAAAAGGTGTTTATCCCTACGAATACATAGACTGCATAGAAAAATTTGAAGAAAAAGAATTACCACCTAAAGAAAATTTTTACAGTAGTATGGGAGATGAATATATATCTGACGATAATTATGAATTTGCCCAAACAATATGGAAATAGTTTAACTGTAAAACTTTAGGAGATTATCATGATGTATATTTGAAATCTGATGTAACTTTCCTGGCTGATATATTTCAAACTTTTAGAAAAACATGCATGGACGCATATAAACTTGACCCTTTACATTATTACACAGCACCAGGATTAGCTTGGGATGCATTACTAAAACATTCAGAAATAGAATTAGAACTTTTAACAGATATTGACATGTACTTATGTTTAGAAAAAGGAATGAGAGGTGGAATTAGTATGGCTTCAGGAAGATATGCTAAAGCAAATAATCCTCTTGTTAGTGGTTACAAGCCAGACGAGCAAAATAATTTTATAATCTATTTAGATGCAAATAATCTTTACGGACATTCTATGGTTCAAGCACTTCCTTATTCAGGATTTGTTTCGAAAAAGAGAAACAAGCGTGGTTGTTTCTCAAAACCAAAAATTAATAAAGGACAAATACTAGAAGTCGATTTGGAATATCCAAAAGAACTTCATGATTTGCATAACGATTATCCAGTTGCCCCTGAAAAATTAACAATAAAAAAAGAATGGTTATCTCAGTATCAAAACAATTTACTTGAAAACAACATACTAACAGAACAGCTAGTTCCAAACTTAATGGATAAGAAAAAATACATCATACATTACAAAAAACTTAGAACTGTATTTATCTTTAGGAATGAAACTGAAAAAAGTGCACCGAGTAATAGAATTTAATGAAAAGGCTTGGATGAAATCTTACATAGATATGAATACAGAATTCAGAAAAAACTCTAAATCAGAATTTGAGAAAAACTTTTACAAACTTATGAATTTATCAGTATTTGGAAAAACAATGGAGAATCTCCGTAAAAGAACTGATATAAAACTAGTCCGAACTGATGGTTCTGAAAACAATAGAATAAGAAAAATAATATCTAAACCAAACTTTAACCGCCGTATAAAATTTTCAGATGAATTATCAGCTTTGCACGTAAACAAAACAAATCTAAAATTAAACAAACCGATTAACGTTGGAATGACAGTTTTAGACTTATCAAAACATCAAATGTACGATTGGTATTACAACACATTGAAAAATAATATGGCAGCGATTGTAATTTATTATACACTGATACAGACAGTTTACTTGTCGATGTTAGAACTGAAGATGTTTACAAAGATATTAAGGAAATGAAAAGTGAGTTTGATTTGAGTGATTATCCTAAAGATCATCCAATGCACGATGATACAAATAAAAAAGTATTAGGTAAAATGAAAGATGAATGTGCAGGAGTTGCTATATCCGAATATGTTGGTTTAAGGGCTAAATTATATGCAATCAAAAGAGCTGATGAAGAAAACATGGATGAGATTATAAATAAAATAAAAACTGAATGTCCCAATGTTAGCATAAACGAATATTTGAAAACAAACAACTTGCAAAATCCAGACTTAAGAAAAGAACTAGTAGATATTTTAAAAATAGATGAAGATAACAAAGATAAAATAAGTGGCTTGCAATCTAAAGAAGATTCTATTGCTGCAATAAATGAACAAATCATCAAAAAAGCAAAGGGTGTACAAAAATATGTAGTTAAAAAACATATCAACTTTGAAAATTATAGAGATGTGCTGGATACCAGAAAAAAACAGCGTCATGAAATGATTATGTTTAGATCGATAAAACACCAACTTTATACTATAAAAGTAGACAAAATTACTTTGTCACCGTTTTTTTCGAAAAGATATATTAGAGATGATGGCATCACGACTGATGCATTTGGGCACTATAGAAATTTATGATTTATTATTAAACATACTGTTAAGCTTGTTAAGCTGATAATCAGCTTAAATTTTAAAAAAAATAAAACTTTTTGGCTCCATAGAAAATTTTATATCATTTTTTGTTTTCACATCCTCATAACAATATTTTGTTCATATCAACTTTTTATACTATAAGAATACATCCGAGAAGATGGTATTACAACTGATGCACATGGCTTCTATAAAAACTTATGAATTTGGGTATCAGCAGGAACAATAAGTAATTCTTCTTTGACAAATCCTCTCTGCGACGCTGGTGCTTTCAAATAATAAACTCTTATACCTTGCGTCACCATATAACTTTTAATCTTGTGAATATCTACACTCCACATTGGATCAGTTGCTCTGCGTCTTCCACCTTCTTGTTCCCCGGGTTGATATAAATATCTTACACTTGCATTCATACAGATAGGACCATCTTTTAATATTTTTGTTTCAACAGGAGGAGGCTTTTTTGTCTCCGCATTTATGGCTTTAACAACTTCTGGTAATCTCTTTACCCACTCTCTGTTGCGTTTTTGGGAATCTATTTCCTTAGCATACGGATAGCCAAACAATCTTTCAGCTAATGTTCTGTTAAATCTTTCCACTAAAGCTTGGTCTCTGTGTATTTCTGTTCTGCCTCGTCTGATATTTACTTTGTGTTTTGCCATCAACTGCGATACTGCACCCATAAATTCTCTGCCTGGATCCACTTGTAATAATTTTGGATATTTCAGATGTCGACTGTATATATTTTCAAATGCTTTGGCAACTTCTTTACTATCCTTGGAACTCAGTGGCTCTGCTTCTTTGTATCTACTTGCAATATCAACCACAGTCAACGCATATTTATATGTCTTGCGTCCACGACCAATCCCAAAAGTATCATGCGGTAAAAATAACAAATCAGCTTGATGCACTCCATTCTTAGTAGAAACATCAAACCTGGGTCTAACTATTTTCTTCGGCGCAGGTAAATAAATCTGCCACACAGCTTGTTTCTTTAAAAATTCTAATGCCTTTTTTTCACTGACACCAGCCTCTTTTGCTAATTTTTTAACTGCTGTGTAGCCTCTCCAAAATCCTTTTGGGCTGTAATAAATATTTTCCATTTTTTTCTACTAAAGATTAAACTTTATATAACTATAAAGAAAAAATGGATATCACAACTGCACAATGTGATGAACTGCTCGAAGAGCAAAATCAAAATAGCACAAAAAAAATGGACAGACTTGGAAGTAAATAAAATATACACTATTACAGATACGAAAATAGTAGATACTGAATATGGTCCATCCATGGTATTGACATTATTAGACAATGGTGAAGTATGGGCGCCTGGTCATCTCAAAGATAAATTAGAGAAGAGTGGTAAACCACCATATTATATGCGACCACTTGGATTGAAACCATGTAAAACAACAACACAAATAGGTATCATGCATTTGACTTAGTTTTCCCAAAGGTTATTTCAAATTAAACATATTTAGTCCAAAGAAATCCAAAGTAAATATAGTTTTAAACTATTTTTTTTATGAACTCAATTTATACGCCACAAATCCAGTTGCAGCCATGCCCACCACAATAAACGTAATTTCTCTATTTTGTTGATCCGGAGATGGTGTATAAAAATCACTCAACTTGGGCTCCGGTTCCAAAAGCAAATGTTTGCCAGTTATGTAATAATACTGTTTCATAGCCTGATCCACATCATCAAAAGTCTGCTCTGCATGATGCTCTTTTTGCAGTTGCTTATTAATAAAATCTAATCTCTCTGTTCTTTTTTTATTCCACTCCGCTTGTGCTGCGTTTAATTGTTCCACTGCTTTGTCATGGCTTTGTCTTCCCATTTTTGAAAAGAAATAATTTGAACCGCTAAACGCCAATGCGTTTGTTAATGCTCCACCTATCATCATTGCTACTGCACTTGCCATTTTTTTTATATATATATTTTTTTAAATTATTTCATAATATCCGCAGGAATAATACCTTGCTTAATCAACATATCCCTCGTAGCCATTGCTAACATTATATCAACAGACAGCATCCCAAAATCTGTCATATTAAAATACACTTTAGGGGCTGGTCTTTTTAGTATTTTTCTGCCAATTTCAGAATATCTGACAGTTAGAAGTGTTTCCACTCCAGCATGATACATCATATTTACAATTTGTTTTCCGTCAATACTTGCTGCCATTTTTTTTATATGATTATTTTTTTTAAATAAATTATTAAAAATCAAACTGGTCTTTTGGTGCAACATGAACAGGTTGCACAGCTACAGGTTGCGTAGCAGATTTTTTGTTATAAATATACAAACCCAACCCAGCAATGCCTAATAAAACCACACACGGTGGAATATAATTTTTGTATACGTTTATTTTAATTTTTTTTGGTTCTTCTTCACCTATTGTTATTTTTGTTATTTGATTTGCAGCATTTTGATTTGTAACATCTTGAAGCAAACGCTTTGCCTTTCTTGCCGCTGCTCCTTTTTTTCCAGCTTCTATTCTTTTTGGATTTTTTACTTTTTGTTGGTCAACAGGTTGTGTAACAACAGGTATAACTTCACTCTCTTTGTTCTCCATTTATATTATCTATATTTTTATTTTTATTAAAATCAATATGTCTAACAGTTGTCAGTATCGCTGTAAATGGTGCTAAGCACATTCCATACCTGTAATACAACTCACAACAAGCGCTTGTCAAAGCATGATTAATAAATGGGTCTTCCTCCAAATCTTCTATCAGCTTTGGTGGATTGGTTACATTAAAATATTTTGATACTCCCATCACATACAAGTTAATAAAAGAATTGCCTAAAGTTTTAGTCATGCTTGCCCCAAGCCGTGCTTCATATCTGCAGTAAAGTTTGTTAATTTCATCTGGTGGCATGCCATCTATGTTTGTGAGTTGTATGTCCTTACCCAAATATTGACGACTACCACCGCCAGCCACTATGGCTGATAATCTTTCTTTTTTGTTTCTTGTTGCTTTGATTCATCTGGTTCCGTCTATTCCGATATATTTTGTAATAGTTCTTCCGCATTCATTTTTATATTATTAATCTTATTTTTTATCTTGAAATAAATATAAAATACAAAACAACTAGCAGCGATATTCATGCAACTAGTAATTGTTAGTATTGTTAATAGCATTGTTATTAACATTGCTATTTTTTCTATTAACATTATTAATTTGCTGCAAGCATTGCTATTGACATTACTAATTTGCTATGAGCAATGCTATTAGCAATACTATATTTATGGTCAGTATTGCTATTAACATTGCTACTTTGCTGTTAGTATTACTATTAGCAACAGTTGTAAAAAAAAAAAGGTATTATACCTGCGTAAAATAAATATATTTTGTAATAATAAAAAAAAATATTATATAAGAAAACAATGGATTTGAAAATAACAGACGGTGAGAATAGTGATTATAACAAAAATAAAATGGCACTGGATGTTATGACAAGAGATGACGTAAAATGTTGTATATGTGTTTCAGAAAGTGATTTTTACAAACGTACGAAAAAGGTGCACAGGAAACGCCTGTAATTTCTGTGACAAAGGATGACGTATATGCGAGCCAAGAGGGTATGTTTTACAAGCCCCGGAAAACATGAGTAGTGATGTTGTACCGATATTGTTTGGTGCATTGAGTGCATTGATTATATGGGCACTCTAGTTTTTATTTTTGAAAAATATTATTCAACCCAATAACCAGTTGGTTGGTCAGTCCTCAATATCAACTTCGAATATTTAGTCTTTGCTAAAGCTTTTCTTATTCTGGTTCTCTCTTCCAGCGTTGGAATAACATCATTTTCTCTCAAACAATTTTCAAAACTATCTCTGTCTTTGGTGTAAAACATACACAACCATTTTGCTTGCTCTCTCAAATCTTTCAATACAGAATTATATCTCTGTGAAATGACCCACACTGATTGTTTGGCGTGGCGACCAGAGAATGCCAACTCTGATAACATATCTTTTTTTTTTCTCAAGAGAAACACTGGTAAAGTTTAAGTCTCTTGCTACTATTTCTGTCCCTTTGTTTCTTTTTGATGTCAAGGCAAAATATTTGTTAATTTCATCCCAATGTTGATATGCCCTCATGCCCTGACTATACAACTGATTTGGTACTCCCTCTATTGTCATTTCAACCTTTTCAATCTTTGGGTTGTAAGAGGTTTCTGTGCTTGTTCTTTCTGGGTCTTCAAACAACATTAAAATACCTTTCATGCTCCGTGCTGGTACATTAATGTTGATGTTCCAAAGAGTATCAGATTTGTTTGCTATTATTTTTCTATGTCGCAAGATACGATCATACATAAATGACATCTTACCATTGATTTGTTGTCTTATTTGTCTGGCTAATTCAACATCACTAACCGTATCAAATTCCAAGCAGATATTTTTTATTACATAAGATGCATCAGCATCACTGCTTTTGATAACTTTGTTATAATCGTTAAACGTTAATTCATATTCTAACCTATCACCAAGCGTAAAATGAAACTCTGTGAAATGACCCACACTGATTGTTTGGCGTGGCGACCAGAGAATGCCAACTCTGATAACATATCTTTTTTTTTTGTTAATTCTTTTGTGGCTGAGCAATCGTCAATAATGTATAATGTGGGCTGGCCAGCATATTGTTCGAAAAAGAAACGCAACAGTTCTTGTAACATTTCTTTGCCTTTGCTAACGGGATTGACAATTATTATTTTTTTATCTCTCGGGTTTTTCACATCACCTATCCAGGATCTATTTTTATAAGCCTCGTTCCACTCTATGGTTGGACACAATATAATTATATGTTTAAAAACTCCAACATACTCTTGTTCAAGTATGTCAAGAACAAACTCTGTTTTACCACAGCCTGTCTGACCACAAATAATGGCACTGTGTGAATATTTAGGATATTTTTGTTGCAAACTAGTATCCTGCTTCTTTGAATCTTCCATCTTCGAAATTGATTTGCGCATCTTGTATTATATATAGATAAATATTTAAAGTTTGATCTGCATCTGCTTTTTTATTTATTAATATCGTTATGCCTTCACTGCCGTTTTCTATTCTTCTTCCACTGCCGTGTAATAAATTGTCATTACATGTTTTAAGGTCAAGCCACAAAGCATATGATTTTGTCAGATAGGTCTCAAGAGAAACACTGGTAAAGTTTAAGTCTCTTGCTACTATTTCTGTCCCTTTGTTTCTTTTTGATGTCAAGGCAAAATATTTGTTAATTTCATCCCAATGTTGATATGCCCTCATGCCCTGACTATACAACTGATTTGGTACTCCCTCTATTGTCATTTCAACCTTTTCAATCTTTGGGTTGTAATAGGTTTCTGTGCTTGTTCTTTCTGGGTCTTCAAACAACATTAAAATACCTTTCATGCTCCGTGCTGGTACATTAATGTTGATGTTCCAAAGAGTATCAGATTTGTTTGCTATTATTTTTCTATGTCGCAAGATACGATCATACATAAATGACATCTTACCATTGATTTGTTGTCTTATTTGTCTGGCTAATTCAACATCACTAACCGTATCAAATTCCAAGCAGATATTTTTTATTAAAAAAGATGCATCAGCATCACTGCTTTTGATAACTTTGTTATAATCGTTAAACGTTAATTCATATTCTAACCTATCACCAAGCCCCGCTTGATAAAATGGCATATGACTTTCTAACATTTCAAAGTCCAGTGGAATACAAAATCTATTTCCATAAGCTCCTGCTATAGCTTCATCTCCGGTGTCTGAGGAAGCATCTCCCGCACCAACTCTATGTTTTAGCATGTTTGCTTTACCAATACCTTGGTAAGCTATGTTTAATCTTTCAGTAGGGCTTTTCCATAAATCTACATAACAATGATATATATCACTGTCATCTATTGACATGACTTCATTGCCACTTATTCTTATTGTCATTTTTTTCACAATTGTTCTACCCAGATTTTAAAATAGAGTAACGTTGGCGTCTGTTCTGCTTTTAAGTTCTATTTCAAAGGCAAGACGAGCAGTACCTGGAACTATCACATCATTAGTACTTAGATTGGGAAATCTCACAAGCAGTTGCTGGTTTTGGTCTATTGTTGATGGATTATTAGTTATTACTACACTTGTGCGGATGCCTTTGGCACCATGAGGTTCTCTTAGTTTTCTATGAGAGCTGAGTTTGTTTCCGTAAGCCGACATTGTTTTTATTTTTTAAATATATTTTTTAAAATTAAATAAAATAAACAATGGCTGAAGGAGGATTTGAAAATCCTGCGTTCGATCCAGATGTTGAAGATAAAGATGCCTGGCTGAATGAATTACTTTCTGACGAAACAGAATTTATACAACCTGACTCAGAATTTCAGAGACAAATTGTAAATGAAAATAATCATATTGATCAGCTTGAAGGAGAAGATAAAACAAAAGAACAACTAACACAAAAAAGGTTATTAGTAGATCAATTTGTTACTGAAGTTAATGCTGAAATCAGCGGAATTGATTATCAAAATGATTTTAGAGTGGCTGAGGACGAAATCGGTAGAACAATGTTATATGCAGTTGGGGTGGGTGATGTTCCACTTACCTATTACAAGGGAAATAATCCAAACGAACCAATCAAGTTTTATAAGCTGGACACTTTAGCTAAAAAATATGGCATTGACTTTGTAAAAAATAATTTAAACATTTATGATTATTTAGTTCCACGTGAAAGAAAGGCTCAGGGTAGGGCAGAATTAGCAGCCTTGGCAAAAACAAGAGATACCATCACAAAAGAAGGAGAAAATATACCAATGAAAACTTTTTCAACAACTGAAGATGTACAAAATACAGTAGATGTTGTAAATATAATTGAGAGTGATTTGAGTAATATAATAGATGACACTCATTCTAAATCTGCTGTTTCAACACAAACAAATATAGACAAGCGTGAAATGGATGGAATAGTAAAAGCGATGACAACTGGCAGGGAAGAACTCGTCAATAACTTGGCAAAACTCACTGAGCTTGATAAAGACATAACAAAAGAAAAACAAAAATTAGAACAGGTGAGCACCCCCGGGCAGGAGGATGAGTTTCAACAAGAGCGTCTACGTGACAGAATAAACAACTTAGAAGATGAAAGAAGTGCTCGACTAGAGGCGGCGAGTGAAAACAAAGAAGCATTAGGCAGTCAAATAAACAGGATAAAAGAAACTATAAATAAGGTGTTAAAAGAAGACACAACATTGGTTGAGAGAATCAAAACCTTGTTTAGGGAGCAAGGTATTACTATTGTTAGTATTTTGACTGCCTTTGGTATGATTATTGGGGTATTAGTTGAGACCATTATTCCTACATCAAGTGCTGCGCCAACTCCAACTCCAACTCCAAAACCTGATCCATCAAGTGTCAAGGACTGGATAAAAAAACAACTATTTAATCTTGGTAAACTTCTTGCCAACCTGGCTGGTAAAGCTGCTGCAGCACTTCCAGGAGTTATTGGTGCAATAGTATCATGGCTTTTATCTGCAACAGGTAATGTTATTAATTGGCTGGATAAAAATCTATGGGCTTTGCTTGTGTTTGTTTCCGGTTTGTTGTATGTGGCAGCTAAAGAGTGGTTTAGTAAATCTCGTAAATAAGTAATGCAGCAAGACTTATTACTATAGTACCAACAATTATAGTTGTTTTGTTATCTTCATGTTCAATCGCTATTTTTTTTATTTCTGGTGGGTTATGCTCCAGAGTTTTATGTATTGATATATCAAAGTCAGAATGTTCCGGTAAAGATTTCTTTGTCGTGGTGCCTTGAAAAGGTTGAATATTTTTCGGTGGTACTGGTTTTACATTTACATCATTATTTAATCCTAATGCTTGTGCATCGGTTGCTATTACAATTTCATTATTGTAGTCTTGTATAATTCCGATTCTTAATTCCATGTCACTTGGAGACATGTACAATCCACTTCCATAAACAAAATTTACTTTACTTCTTGCATATTTTAGGGTGTTTTCATATCTTGAAATTTGACTGGGCAAGTCGATGGGGCTATTTATTGCGTCCTCTACATTTGCTAAAAATTGTTTCTGTGCATCAAATGCTGTTCCAGTTCCAAGAATATCAGTTCTTGTTTGTGATTGTGAACCAAGAATTGCCCAGCAGTATGTTCTTATGCTTTCATTGATTCTTTCTACTCCAGCTCTTGTAAATCCAAATGAACAATCTAGTATAAAAGTAGACCAGCTGTTGTCTGCCTCAGATCCTTGTGCAATGTAATCAATGTGATATGTTTTGTCACTCTCATAGACTGTAAAACTCATCGTTTTGTTGTCGTATACAGTATTTACAAAAGGATGATAACCAATATTTGTCCAGTAATTATAAATTATTCCTAGACCATCATTATAGCTTTGTTTCTGTCTCCAGTCTGAATATAAGTCAACGTTAAACTCCTTACATATTCTTTCGTACGCGTTTCGGTTATATGTGTTATTAAATGCATTCCAATTTGAGTCTTGCGGCATTGCTACACTCATCTCAAATAATATTCTTCTGACTTGGTAATAGACATGAAATCGAAATAACGAACCAACCAAAGTATCAGCTTTTAGATGATTGTTGAAATCAATGCCACATCCAGTTGTCGCACACCAAATAGCAAAGTTTAACTGATTCTGCCAAAATAACATCCAATCTGTTCCCCAGCGTTGGACTATAGCATCTGATTTGACGTATGGGAGTTTGTATTTTTCAAAGACATTGGGGAATGATGCTTTAAAGCCTTTACCGTCTGATGTAATGACTATGTTTTGATTTATTATATCTATCACTTTTTTGCTAAAAGTATTTGAATATTGAGCATCCGGGTTATATTTGAATTCTTTAGAAATCATTTTTTATTTTGTATTTTTATATATATATATTAAAAAAAAATGTTTCATACAATTTCAAACATAGACAACTCTATTAACTTACAACAGTATATCGATAATAGAGATGGAACTAAGCGCGTCGGATTAAAAAGTTTTACATACACTATCGGTTGGTATAATATTATTCATGAAACCATAAAGACACGAAACCCAGATAAAATAGAACATGTACTAGGTGGACTTTATAACTTTCAAGACTTGGTAGAAAAGTTTAAAGTGCTAAATGAAAATATTATTCTGGACAATATTGTCCAAATTGGTGCAGCCATTATACATACGCCAATATAAACACGAATGTCAATCGGTCTTTCAAAAATGTTGGGATTCAAGGACAGAAAATGGTTAACAGGTACTAATATGGGAGATTACCCAAATAATTTAGCTCCTTATAAACAGCTATATGTTCATCTGGAACAAGTTAATACGAGTAGTAATTATTTCAATGGCGCACCAAGCACTATTATAGGGGTTGTGCCTGTAGTAAATAAGCAGTTTGGAGATATAGTATATACAAGTTTTTATCCTGAATATCACTGTCTTATGAATGGTGCAATTTCTGAATTAAAAATAGAAGTCAGAGATGAGTATGGCAACAAGATAGATAATCGCGATTTGCCTATGAGTTGTGTTTTAGAAATTATTTAAAAAATATAATTTTATAACAAAACAAACAATGAGTATATATGGACCAACAAGATCTAAAAAAACAGAAGACTTAGAGGCTTTAATAAATGATGTTCAAAATTTATATAGGCGAGTTGTGCCTTTTGTTGACCAGTTTAATCATTTAACAAATAGAGTTGATAATCTTAAATATGGAATTATAACAATATTTGCAGAGGCTAAGGGCCCACTTGTGTCGAATAGAATACACTCATTTGGTAACGGCGGTGCAGAAAAAAATGTGGGGCATGTAATGACACGCCGTGGACGGATTATGGGAATAGGTTTAGCATGTGAACGATTAGTTGGTGACGTATCTGTAATAGTTTTTGTCAATGGTGTTGAACAACCAAATTATGGTATAACGCTTCACATCATTCCACGCAATCATGATAACTTTGATAAACCTTTAGAGATTGGTGCTGGTTCTGTTGTTAACTTTGTATGCAATATTGCCAACGCTACCGCTGTAAATACGGTGGCATCATTAATAATTGAATTATATTATTTTTTTATTTATTAATAAAAAAATGAAGCAACCAACACCACCAAGTATATATCCTGAGTTGCCAGTAGAAGACGGCCAAAATTATAGATTACAAAAGATTTCAGAGATTGAAAAAAAGTTAATTACAGAACGAGATATACGTCAGTCACTTTATAAAAAATATAAACGTGGTAATAATATTACAGATGGAATTGACACTACCTTGATATCTGCAGGTGTTATTATGGCTGGGATTGGATTTGTTGTTCCAGTTTTGCTACCTTTAGAAATAGCAGCAATAGTATGTGAAGCTACAGGTGTTTGTGTTAATTGTATCAGACGCAAGCTTAATGTAAAAGCTCAAAAACATCATGAAATAAAAACTTTGGCAGAGGCTAAGTTAAATAGTATAAAGCAGTTAATATCAAAAGCGTTGAGTGATGCACAAATATCTGATCAAGAGTTTAAGATGATTTTAGATGAGTTAGATCAATATTATAGTTTAAAAGAAGACACCAAACAAAAAAAGGCTAAAATAAGTAAAGCTAAAAAAAAAAGAACTAGTGGAGCAGGGAAGAAAAGAAGCAATGGCAATATTACAAAAAAGTCTAAAAAGTGTGTAATAAATTGTTTTAGTAATGTGTATGAGTACGATCCACCACCTTTGTATTCAAGGTCGGAAAATTGTTGATTTGAGTAAAATTTTAATAACAAATCAACAAATTTGTTTTGTATTAAATAAACATTTTATAATTTTGATAACTTATAAAAAAAATAATTTAAACTTGCAATCTTCACTACCCCTATTTTAAAAAAGTTTTAATAAATCAAGTAAAATCACCATTTCATGGTGATTTATTATATATATGTATTTTGGGTGTTTCTGGCTAAAACTCGAGTATTTTGGGTGTTTCTGGCTAAAACTCGAGCAGAGCGAGAGCTTGAGCCAGAACACCCAAAATACATATATATCAGGGTCATTATGCCTCAGTAAGTGGAAATGTAAAAAATATTATTGGCGCTTTACAATTAAATGAATACGGTAACCCGACCTTAAGAAATCCAATATGTGTTTCCAGTAATTTATATTATTCTTTTTAAATAACGCGCACATAAACGGATAATAAATAACACTAACCTCATTGGCCGATATAAAATCAATGCTACGTTTGAAACAATCTTAATGTATTCTATGTTTTTAACAAGAACATTTTGTTTTATTTGTCAATACCGTTTCTTTCTCTCATTCCGATTTCAAACTCTGCTGACACAATTTGAATTAAACATCGGCTCTTAAAGACACTGTTTAGTCATTTTTGTGCGACCAATCAAATTGAACGTCCATTTCTAGGAATCTTCTTTGGGTATGAGTCATAATCAGTCGACCAATCTAACCGAATGTTGATCAATGATGTCATGGAAAAAACCCATTACTCATAAGGGATCGCGGAGTTTGTCAATAGGAGTGGTATATTTCTTTTCTCAGGTTAATTTGATTTAAACATATTTTATTGCCATATATGTACAAGTACAATGCAATCGGGTCGGGCCACAAGTGCTTCCCACATTAGTTACGGCCCTTCCCTACAATGTAGTTTTAACAAATATAATGAATGACAATTGCTATTAACACGTATCAATAAACTGGATTAACTACAACATGATATGTAGTAGAAGATGTTAAGATAATAAGAAAATAGAAAAAAGAATTAAAGAAAAAGTAGAAGTGGAAGAAAGAATAATGCAACACATGTAACATTGCTCGGTTTGATTAGACAGATAATATGTAATGTCAAACTGAAGTAAATCGATGACTATCTCTAATAAAGTTTTGAACAGAATTAAAAATCAAACCATTTTCTTGTGTTGTAAGATCTAATCTTCCAAACAATAATGTATTTGAGCTTAAAGGATGAAACGAACGTGTTGACTGGAAAAGTTCGAGCCTTTCAACATTGAATTGCATACATTCAAAGAAGAATGATTTGTATCTTCATTACCCTGACCGCAAATGCATTGAGGCGATTCGCGTAAATTATGGTAACACTTATTGAATAATGGCATTATATAACCTTTACTGTCAATCACATTGAATAATATCTCTATATAATAATCGCGTTCACATATATTGAATAATGGCGCTATATAACCATTTTGGTCACCCACTTTGAATAATGGCAATATATGACCATTATCATGATTCTAGTTACCTACATTAAATAATGACATTATAGGACCATTATGCTCACCCACATTGAATAATGACACTATTGGACCGTTATGCTCACACATTTTGAATAATGGCACTATATGCCCCTTATGGTCACCCACATTGAATAATGGTAATATATGACCATTATGGTGACACGTATTGTATTATTGTGTGCGTTTTTTATTTACAATGTATTTTATTATTTCGGTCGCTGAAAGCAGGAACATAGCGAGGATGTGTACACATAAAGGATTTAAGTTGTTCAGTAGTCCGTTGCCTACTGAGCGTAGGTAACCCTGTCTTCACCACCCTTTATGCTGTAGACCTGTTTATTGAGTGTTATTTGAATTAGTCAGTGGTACAATGCGGCCCTACGATGCCACTGCGCCTGGGTGCTGTGGTTTCTATAAAACCATTTTTTCTCAGTTTTGTATACGTTTTAGAAACGTAACTTCATGCAAAAATTAAATTGGTAACAACAGCTAAAACAAACATTACCAATACAAACTTATAACTCCCTTGAATCATTCGACGTACTGCCAGAATGTATTTGGCATGGCATTTCTTAAATGAAATTCAGTAAAACTATTCGATGTACATGATACGTTTCAAGTCGTTTAAGGGTATGTTACATTGGCACATGTCGGTAGTCTCTCTCGAATCTACTAGGACAGACACATGTCGGTAGTCTCTCTTGAATCTACTAGGATTGGCACATGTCGGTAGTCTCTCTTGAATCTACTAGGATTGGCACATGTCAGTAGTCCCCTTGAATCTACTAGGATTGGCACATGTCGGTAGTCTCTCTTGTATATACTAGGATGGACACATGTCGGTAGTTTCTCTTGAATCTATTAGGATTGGCACATGTCGGTAGTCTCTTTTAAATATGCCAGGGAAGGCACATGTCGGTAGTCTCTCTTGCATCTACTAGAATTGGCACATGTCGGTAGTCTCTCTTGAATCTACTAGGTTTGGCACATGTCGGTAGTCTCTCTTGAATCTATAATTTTCTCGTGCTGTACTTTCAGTTGTCCTTTTTCACTGCTGAACAAATATGTACTTCATTCAACTTATTTTTTCCCAATAATTTCATTTCGATAGATCTATTACATTCATATAAACATTAAATCTGAAAGATCTAGAAAAACCAAACTTATTTTGCATAACTATTAAACAGATATCTGCATTTCTGTAATAATGTATGGTTGAAACCTAGTATAAACATTTAAAATGAGAGACTGAGAACGTTGTATGTGTAGCTTAATATGCATACAGCTTTCGGCATATCTCCCTACTCCCAATCCGTAATCCTGTAGGATCCTCCCCTGTAGACGCTTGTATATAGTCTTTCCTTAAAACTATCCAGAAATATAATGTGCAAAAGAATGAGTTTTTGTGTGTAAAATATCCCTTTATAAGCCGGATTGCATAGCAAATCCAGGCTTATAGCCTTTGGAGATTTGCGTTTGTCTGTGTCCGTCTACGCGTTTTGACGTTTTGGTTAAAGTTTTTGGTTAAAGTTTTTTTCTACTTTTTCAAAAACGAAAAGCTTTGAACTTTGGCATACGTGTTTATTATCATTTCATAATGCTTTACGACAGGAACCATAACACTGTCGTGTATTTTACCTGAATTATCCCCATTTTTAGTTAGATTATTTTTCAGATAAAATGTCGAATGTGCAATCCGACGTTCACACCACTGTTGATGCTTCACTATACGATTTAACAATTCAAAGTTTGAACTGATATATAATTGTGATTTGGGATAGTTTATGAATGCGACAATAGCAAAACATCTTCTATTGTTTAAAGCAACATACTCTATAGTTTAAATTGTACTCATTAATACGAATCAGTTACGGGTGAAGTAGTTTCAGTTCGAAGAGCATCCACAACTCGGTATATAAGCCAGAAATTGATGCGTATATTCACATTGTACAGATAAACATGTCATAAAAATGGTTGTCTGGAACGGGATAGACCTTGCACTCTTATTTGTTATGTAATGCTTGAATAAAACTACTACACCATCGACAATTGTTGACACTTTGTAGCATTGCTAACACTGTAATCATTAGCACACAGGTGAACACTTATTAACAACTAAATAAAAAAGGATATGCTGTCTGCTTTTTAATTTAATCTGTTGACTGTTACCTGTGATAAGTAGGCTCTATAACCTCTACTCCCAGGTAAATTATATTTTGTTATTTTCGTCCACTGTTTTCTCGTTTAGGGCAGATTCAAGGCAAGGCAACGCACTTTGTTAGAAGCTGGGATCATACGCCACTGGCAATGACTGTTATGAAAAAAAACTCATTGAAGGTTTTATTTATGTTCACCGTCATATGCATACCATCTTCGGGATGGCTCAAGTGTTCGTACTGTTCACATTTTAAATATAGAGTTTGGCTCAACCCTGGGCTAGAGGGTAGCTAGTGTTTTCCGCTACCGTTCATGAACAGTATCAGTAAATTCGAGACTGCAATATCGTTTTATTTATCGTGCTCGGCGATTTTCAAATGTAATACTCCTGTTTTTGAGCCAAGTTAATTTAATTTACATAATTATGTTTAAAGTATTGCATGTACCTAATAGTATGTATATGTATGATGTGCACTACTTAAAGCTACAGACGCCCTATATTAACTGGTAATAACTCATGAATATGAATGATTCACGTGTGCAATAGTTTCAAATCGACGAACACCCTGAAAGTCGGAATATAATGCAGAAATCGATGCGTAAAATATCACATTTTTATTTAGTCTTCGTACAGGTAACATCGATAAATATACGGCTTCAGAATATATGTGATACAAAAAGTACTTGCCAGAAACGGGATTTGAACCACAGCCGTTGGGCTTTTAAGTTTTGAAGGCCGTACATTTAACCACTAGACCAAGGCTATTTATTGGTTTGTTCTAGCTTTATTAACACTAAATAGGCACTACGTAATAACTAGCACACAAACAAACTCATCACGTGCTAAATAAAAAGTCGATATATGGTTGTTTTGAGGCGGAATATTGGTTTCATATTGATAACATATAGTATTACACCAGGCAATGCTAATTTACACGTCCGACAAGATGGTCTATATATTTATGGATTCGTCTTGATTTGCGTTCAAATATATGTTAAATTATTTTGCCTCATAATAAATTGTAGTTTGTATACCATTTCTCAAGCAGCGTTATAGCTCAGTGATAGAGCACCGGACTTGAAATCAGAAGGTCGTGTGTTCGAGTCCCGAAAGAGGCAAATATTTTTTCTTCTGTGAATCATAATGTTACCTGTGTACAGGTACGATGTGCACTGGTCGATGTCTATACAATAAATGATGTCCTACGTTATATTTGCTCGCTTAAATACCCGATTTCGACATGAGCTGGTGAACATGAAGTTACAAATAAAGACACGCCCACAAAGAAGAAATCGATTTATATAGAGAGTCTGTAGCTTTAAGCGTGTATCCTTGCTGTTTTGCACTGCACATTTTAGTTAGACGACCTCAGATTAAAGTCTCATCCAAAAGACTGGTTAGGTGTAAATTGTTTTTTGATTGTTTCGAGAAGTAATCCAAATAAAACGACGTAATGAAAATAAAAATAAATGAAAAACAAAGAACATGCGCTTATTATACAACAGAATTCACATTACGTGCAAAACATTATACATATGCATAGTAACTATTCCATATGGTTATCTCCATAAACGAAACATGTAATAAACATACAACGAGGTATACAATTCGAACCTTAACGTAAACTGTATTATAGTGCCTCAGCTACTTTACCGCACCTTTAAGACAATCATCTAAATGGATTGTGTCATTTTTATTATAGAAAAAATATTAGTTTGCACTTTAAATATTGTGTTCGTGTTTCCTTAAAGCTTGCGTTCCGTCGATCATTTTAGAAAATTAAACACTAGTTGTAAAGACAAAAAATAGCATTTGAATACGGGCGTTATCAGAAACATAATAATACCTTGTGTAGACGTTTTGAATAGTTTTCATGATACAAATGTGTAAATAAGATTGGCATGTGCCCCTTTAAGACTGCACATACCTAGGTAGTACTTATGCGTGCACTATTTAGACTAGACCATGTAGGCAAATAACCCCTTGTGCGGGAATTCTTAATATGTGACATCCTGAATGTCTCTCGGCTGGTTCATACATATCTATTGTTTTCAAACATACGCAGTCGATCTCGTCTTCATTTGCCTTCGACAGTTCTTGGTAGAGAATTACATTAACAAATACACCAGTGCGTGAAACTCCATTCTTGTGCATGACTATATTACGTGACATTCTGGTCGCAAACTGTACAGTGATTTGTGGTTTATGTTCTCAGGTGTATTGCCCCCGATATCGCACTTTGGTGATCATAATTTCCAACAGAACAATCTGTCATTTATGCACGAGCCTGATAGGCATTTTGTCATGTCGTAGATCCATGTGGATAAGCACATTGGTATCTATCGCTGTCTGTAGTATGTGCTAGTTATAACTCAAATATTGTAAATATTTGGAGGTTATTACGTATTTAGTTTGTTATCAAACAAGATATCAGTTACCAAGGGCTGATATTTTGGTTGATAACAAACTACGGTATAACGTCTTTATAAATTAGACACATGTATTAATTTTACAGACGAGATACTGGGCCAAACAAATTGTTAATTCTGCAGCCGTAATCCGAACCTTCTCTGACCTTACCAACTCGTTTTACGACTTCGATCTGGCTTATAAAGCCACTATTAGGGTCAGAAAAGGTTCGGATTACTGGAGTTAGATCCCTTTGCTCGTCTCCTTTTGCACATGAAGTTAATAATCGTGTTCCCGTCAGTGGACGTTTTCCGTATTGTATTCCTTTTGCTTTTCATGAAAGCACCTATCTCATCCTTAGAAATATTTTTCCCTTTTTCAACGCTGTCCCTCATTTGTGAAACAGAAATAATAAATATAACAGCAGACGATTAACGAGTCGATTGACAAGATATCGTTTAACTGTACATGAGTCTATTTGAGGTATAGTAAAATAACACTGCGAACTCACGTGACTTGTTATTTTATCAGAAAATGTGACATCAGACTAGAAATGAACTGTTATCAGACTAGGCCATCGTAGTATTATTCAAGTAAAAATAAAAGGCAACAATGAGTGAAAAAGTAATATCTAATTAGAGGTTGTTTTTAGTAAAACAAATGTCTCCCCCACTGGGCAAAGATCCAACGAGCTGCCAAAATCTAATCGACTGAAACCCGATGAAGATAGAGCAAATAGGCTTGGCAATGAGTATTTTTACAAAGTTTCGTTGAAATCCGACCAGGGGATCAGGAGAAGTAGTCCGGACAATATTTATGTATAAGTCCGGACAATGTTTGTGTATGAAAACATTTCTAGGGCGGCAACTCCGCCAAATAATATTTATTAACCAGAATACGGCGAAGATATGCGCAATTAGGCTTGGAACTGATCATAATTCCCAAGTTTCAATGAAATCCGTTCAAAGGTTCGGGAGAACTAGTCCGGAAAAATGGTGTCTGTATTAAAACTTTTAAAGGGCCATAACTCTGCCAAAACATATTCAATCATAACACGACGACGATATACGCAACTAGGCTTGTTACTGTCCAAGTTTCGTTGAAATCCGGCCAAAGGTAAAATAGAACTAGTCCGGACATTGGTTGTGTATTAAAACCTTTAAAGTACTCTAACTCGGCCAAAATTCTTCAACCGGAAAACATCGACGATATACACAAATAGGCTTGGTACTTATCATCTCTTACAAAGTTTCATTGAAATTCGTCAAGGGGTTCGAGAGATCTAGTCCGGACAATGTTTGTGACATACAGACAGACGACAGACAGACATATAGCGCAAAACAGTATGTCTCCCCTACACCAAGTTTGGTAGACATAATTAATAAAGTAAAATAATAATATACTATGATATTATCATGAGGCCATGCATTCATTTTTCGCATTCGTTGTATTTATACAAGTTATTTCTTTTGCTGAATCTGACGTGTGTGAAAAAGAACAAGGAGCATATGAATTGTTATATGTTATTACAGTATAAGTTCGTAATATCTACACGTATATCAGAATGATTATCACAATACTAGGAGCATCTGGCAGTTCATTACTATATATAGTATGTATTGTTTAGTTTAGTTCATTTCATGTATTGTTTATTTTCAGCATATCTCAGATTTGACACTGATGACCTGTCGGTAATTGAATCATATAGCAAGGCTTTAGGTGAAGGAAAAGAAAAGAGTACATCGTTACGAGTGATGGTAGTTGGTCATTTTGGGGCTGGTAAAACAACCGTAACAAGAAAACTACTTGGAGTACCACTGGATGGAAGACAAAGCACTAATGGAATTGATATTCATGTGCATAAATGTTTGGTTTCAGACGATGGAACATGGACAAAACAAAATGAGGACGATTTTGAGACGGAGCATATTGACCGCGTAGTTTCCGTGGCTTTGGACATGGAACAATCGATGCAATCAACCGATAGCACATTAGAAACAAAAAGTAAATCACAATCGATACAACATGCCAAGAAACAATCTGATGAACGGCCACTATCATTACTGTCGAGCATTCCGGAAACGGTAAACAACGACGTAAAACGATTTATTAAGCTAAGACAGCAACAACCTCAACTGAAAAAAGACAAAACAAAAACAATGAACATTTGGGATTTTGGCGGTCAGTGGATTTTCTATGCAACACATCAGTTATTTCATAGTCCGGATGCCATATACCTATTAGTTATTGATGTGTCAAAGAAACTTGATGACATGATAGTCGATGAGGATTTTCCGGGAGAGTCTTCTCAGAAAGATGTTAAGTCATTTTGCAAATTTTGGATGAATTCAATCCATTCGTTTGTCGGTAAACACGAAAGTAAACCTCCAGTTATACTTGTCGGTACTCATATGGACTTGGTTACTGTCGATGTGAGGAAACAAAATAAGATCAAGTTCAAGTATTTCGATGCTGTAAGGGAGCTATTCAATGAGACGTCTATTTTACGGCGTATACCGTCCGAAGATTTCCTTATAGACAGTACAACAACAGTCGATCAACTGAACACACTCCGAGACTATATTGTCAGTCTAGCTGACACAGGTGCAAACGAAGTGCCCGCAAAATGGATTCTTTTAGAGAACAGTATGATGCGAAAGATAGAAGCAAAACATATAACGTTTGAAGACGTTGTCGAACTAGGCAAAGATTATCAAATCAACGAAAGGGAAGACATAGTAGCATTCCTGACGTACCAGAATGCACAAGGAACATTCTTCTACTTTAATGAGCCCGTGTTGTCGACGTGTGTCGTTCTTAATCCACAATGGATTGTAGATGCTTTAAAATGTATAATAACGTCGGAAAGGTTCTGCAAGAATAGGCATAGCTTACGTCAGCAGTGGTCTGAGCTCATGAAGAAGGCAATACTGCGCCCTGCACTAATAGAGGAAGTGTGGGAGAACGACGGAGAAAATGATTTCATGAAAAAGCGGGACATACTGATACAATATATGACAAAATTTGGTATAGTAGCGAAAGCAAAGCGTTATGACGAAAAGACCGAAACATGTCAGGAACTCGACTACTTCTTTGTCCCAAGTCTCCTACGACACCGTTGTACAAATGAAGAATATCTAGCCTATACGAAAGGGAGACGGTCCACCACAACGTCCTTGGTGTTTTCCTTTGAAAATTCGTCTGTACCAACAACGTTGTACCATCGCGCGACGGCTGCTGCTTTGGAAATGTGGGCTGCTTTACACTCTGACACAATATATATGTTGTTTGAAGATGTGGGAATGTATCGGCTAGATCATAATCATGCCGGAATAATCGACGTCACTGATCTTACTATAGAAATAAAAGTTTTCAGCTTGCTTAGTGAAGACGACGACATAGACTGTAAGCAAAGTGATAAACTTAGACGATTTTTAGAAATGGTTTTGAAACATGAATTTGGTCGATTCGGATCCAGAGAAGATCAATACACAATCAAGTTTCGTTGTGCGTTTGAAGAGAAAGGCAGCCGATGTGTCATACAAATGAACGCAATGGAAAGTCAAACAAAGATAGCGTGTCCAAACCCGGCGCATAGGCATGGTGACATCGACGTCCAGCAAGTTATGCGACAATGGTTCCCACAAAAGTCGATTATTGGATCCTATGATATTACCCGTCTGCGTGAAACAATAACGGAGAAAGACCTAAACAGAATTGCCAGAAACATTGGAAAGAATTGGGAGTTGTTAGCATCGTCCCTCGACATCTCGCAAGCTACTTGCGACCACATCAAGTTGGACAATCCATTATCATCTGTGCTTCAGATTTTCAAAATGTTAGTACATTGGCTTCAGGAGAACGGAGCTGCAGCTACGTATGAAGTACTTCTGCGCGAAATGGAGTCAAACCCATCAGTCACAATTGATTGGGATCGGATGAAGAACATACTGGATAATTTCAAAGTTTAAAATGACAGACGAAAGTAATTCCCATATAACACGAACAATAAGTTTAACAAATAAATATTTCCTTAGAATACCAAAGGTGAACCGAACAGTGATACACAATTACTGATTGAGCTATATAATGAGCAGTAAAATACTAAATATTCATAAAATACCCATTCAGTTTTGCGAAATGTTAAGCAAAGAACCAATAGCGGGGACAACACACTTCAAGAGCAATTAATATGTATCTTTAATCAGCGCTGGAGCAGTAACGTTGAGTATGTTTATTCAAATTGTACATTTACCCGGTGCGGAAACAGTCGAGAATAGTGTGTGTATTTTGTTTTACACTGTTCGTGCGGCGTATGTGGTTCTATGTTTATTTAAGATTTAGTTTTACCCGGTGTGGGAACATAACAGTGCATTGTGGGGAATCAAGACTTACATTTCACTCTGCATGGGCAGTACAGTAGAGTGCGCATTTCAGATTGAGCATTACCTGTCGCGAGGACGGTAATATATAGTTGTGTGTAATATGATGTTACTTTAACCGGTGTGTACATAATATAAAACGGTTGTGTGTATTTACGATGTAGCTTTACTTGATGTGGCGGCAGTACAATACTCTGTGTGTATTTAATACACGAGGATCGTGCACAACAGTAATTTATCTTTTACCCGGTTAGGTTGCCGCACAGAACAAACATGTTTATTTTTAAGGGTTAGCTCTACAGGATACGGAAACATTACTGAACAGTTCAGTAGACTTATGGTTTGATTGACCATATGCGTGGATAGTACAAATCAGTTGTGTAGAATAAGATACCGAAAATATACAGGGGCTTGCTTTATTAAAAACCTTAAGATAAGTGTGATATAAAACTCGAAGAGGAAATGTAGCATTCAAGGACCACAGTAAACGAACAGAAACAAATAAGTCGACATTTTAAAATCATTTCAATATTTTACACAGAACAAATTAGATGGAATTTCATAAGATTTTCTGTTACATACATAAGTATTGTTTAGATGTTTACCACACCATTCATTACGTTGAATGCTTACAGTGGGCGGCGTTAAAGTTTAACATACCATCAAACTTATCGTAAGTTGTTTAACAAAACAGTCCCCATGTGTATATCTGACAAATGTATGTGTGTATTTCAATGCGTCTCTAGTTATTTGGCATTGACTAACCGCTGCTTTTTGGTATTAAACAAACCTGTTATACGGACTTCAAAATGAGTGGAACTCCAACGAATGCTTCATACTGTTGTAGAAACATACTTGTATTTCATATCTTGTGATGATTTAGAGTAAGATCTAGCTACTGGAAAAGCCATAATAATTGAACCAAAAGCTCTAATGGGAAATATCTCACACTGGAAGGTCTCACACTGGGAGATATTTCTCAGTAGCCAGAAATCTACAAAATTAGCAATCAATGCGCAATACTTGAAAGAGTAAAATAACAGAAGAAAGAAAATGAACAATGCGCGCGCGTTTTTTTCTTGTATAGAATCACACAGTATATGTGTGTGTATATAGTGAGATCATTTAACTGCTGGATTTGATTATAGGAAAATTGTTCACAGTGATTGAAAAAACAAAACACGACTACCATCGAATGAAGGATTTCTATATAATCAAATCCAGCAGTTAACAAATCTATTTATTACATTTCAAATCACTGTGTGTATGATTTTACCGATATTTGCCGCTTTGTTGAACGTTATTAGAGGAAGACGTCGAAAGAAGACGGGTTACAGTTAGTTATTTTTGAGTCCAGGTTGAGTTATAGATATTTAGCGATTCTAGATTTTCTTTCACTGAGATATCCCGATCTATCACCCATAGAAATGTAATACAGTTTAATTATTAATAATATTTTCCAAATATGGTGAATATTTCCACCGGAAAGAACTTGTTCCGATATAGGATTGCATGCGTTCAATACGTGTTCTTGCTTATGTCGGAGCGATGTTTGTCCTGATGGTAACATTTCCCGTATTTCAAACACAGTGGTAATTAAATTATTTTCCTTTAATTGCCAAATTATAAGTTCTAGTTTGCCAACTTCAAAGAGTGGCGAAGCAATAAAGGTGTTTATTTTTCGAGTTGATGGCATTTTTTGTAGAATGGGTTCAATTATACCGTCCTTTTAGAGTGTCCCGAGCACCGAAGGGCCAGAAGCTATAGACATTTAGGCCATATAAGGTCATACAGTAGGTCAAAGTTCAACAAGTGATAAAATGAGGGAACTTTAGTGTCCGCTCAATAGCTAACTGAACTTGGATACAATATTGATTGGCAAAATATCTCAGTCATATTCGATAACCGGCTGGATTGCATTCGTATCCCAGGAGCTATTGACCCTTAATTTGTAAACATTGTTGAAATTAATGATATCCGTTCAAAAACTTTAATAATGTTAATTTGAAATTTTACTAAATGTGGATACAATATCCTTTGCTAATAATCTCAGTCGGGCTCGGTAACCAGCCAGTTTGTAACAGTACCCATAGAAGTATCTCCCCTTTTAAATTGACAATGTATTCTCAATGACTTGAGTAAATCTAAATGAATTTAACCAAACATAGATACAATACTTTTGACCAAGCTATGACCAAGCTTATGACAAGACACATAAAATCATCAAGTATGACGTTCCTATATAAACGTTTCAATATGCTTTCTTACTTAAGTCTTAACATGACGACATTCTGCATATTTACAGAAACATGTGTTATGCTGGTGACATTACTTTTATAGAGATTATTTAACTGCTGGGATTGAATATAAGGAAATCCTACGAGATGATAGGCGACACACGCCTACCATTGAGTAAAGGATTCCATATAATCGATCGAAACAGTTAAATAAACTACCCTTTTTTTAAATTGTGTTTAGTTTAACCTAAACTTTTTACTTTATTGAACATTGTCGACGGATGACGTCGACGTCAGCAACACTTTATTGACGTCATAACTCAACGTCACAGTTAGTTGTTTTTGTGTTCGGAGTTAGTTATCAATATTTAGCGATTATGAATATCATTTCACTGAGAAACCCCAATTTTTCATCCACATAAATGTAATAAATACACTTCTCTATGAATATTGATTCGATTTATTGATTTTAAACATTCTGACTTAGAGTTATAACATGTCAATTTGACATGTTCTGTTAATACATTGAAACCAATCTTACTCCCCGTTAAAGAAGAAAGACTGGAAATTAAGTGTTGGTAAACTTGAACGACACGCACATGCATGATCTAATGCACGGTAGCAATCTGTGTAAATTATCAGATAGCTCCATTCAAATATTGTCATCACTTTATCAAAATGCAGTTAGTATATCCATGTTATTTCTTCTATTGGAACATGAATTAAATACAAGGAAATGTTATGACATCCGTCAACGTAAATTTAAAACATTTGTGTCAGACTTTTTTCAAAATATTAACGTCAGTGACGCCGTATATTGATACTGTTTTTCCACATTTATAAAACGTGTATATTAGATGTGTCTTACCCCTCATGTTAACTTGTATGTTCTTTCTTGTATTACAAAAAAAGTATGATAATAGACCTTTGGAAATGGCCGAGCACGACACATACGAAATATTGCAGTCTCGGTTTGATTGAGACTGTTCATGAACGGTAGTGAAATATGCTGGCTGCATGTATTATCATATTATTGTAACCCATGTTACCTGATATTGTAAATAATAAATGATAAGTTGTGTTCTATTAATATTTAGATCAGTTTAGACAATAGTCGAAGCGATGCCGCCAGTATAGGGTTAATAATATTTATGGATGTAGGCAAGTGAAAACTTTGTCGAATCAAACACAAACTGAATAAATTGTCGACGAACATTGTGGTAAATGCGTAAAGGACTCGTTAAAGTTTACAAATGTATAAATTCTATATAAGCAAATGTGATCCTTATAAATACATCCTTGCGATTAAATAACATTCTACGATTAGGAAAGCTTATAGTATGACTTTTGCGCAAGAAAAGTAGTTCCCCCAACTTGAAGAAAGAGTTAATGCATATGAATTATCTTTTTGAAACGACGTCAATTGATAGCAGTTCATTTTATCAATATATAGAAAACAAAACTGAGTATGTGAAAAGGATTTTGGAGAAATATTTATTATAAATATATGCCAAACAGTTAACTACTTCGCTGTAGTATCGCCAACTTGTGCGTGGAAAAGCCATGAGCAACGATTTTTGTTATTTATCGAATATCGGACATGTTTAATTTAAGAAATAAAATATTTCCAGCAGGTTTATATTGTCCCAGATCAATACCTTGTTGGCGGGACTTGAAGTTCATCAATACCAAGGGCCACAGACCCGCGGTTTCGATTTGTTTCAAGTCCCAAACACCAGGCTTTGATCTCGCGCAATTTAAACCCGCTGGAAATAGTGTATTTCTTATCTGACATGGAGTTTTATGTATCGTGATACACATTTTGTCGAGAAATTGCACAAAATACAAACACATTCTCACAATTTACAATGTATGCCTATCTGTCAACATCAAACGAGAAGAATATACAGCTTCATCCTATTTAAATGTCTTGTTGGAACATAGCGTCGATTTAAATAACTCATTTCATTGCGCTGTTGTTTTGCATCTGACGTTTAAAATGACGTTTCAACGGTTGAGTTTAAAATCGCGTCTTAACGGTTGACCTCCCCTATAAACAACCAACATTGAGTATTTTAGTAAACCATGTTAGATATAGGGTTTTAGCAGGCTATATTAGAATATATCACATCGATTAAGACATGTTTTATTGATCATATTGTGTTAGATTTCTTCTTCTTCCAAATAGCTCAATTGCACGTGGAAAAATGTAATGTAATGCAATTTATTCAGAAACGATTGGAGCTGTAAGAAATCTTAAAACATTCGGAAATAAAGTAACAGAGTTATAAAAAATGTACAAGCACAACAAAAATAATGTATTAAGTAAATTTGGTAAAAGGAAATTACAGTTTATTGTATTAACTTGCTTGCTTTACGTAAACTGCACTAATCAAAATGGACTGATTTGAAATGTTTTATCTTTCGTTTAATGTTGTACATTTCTAAGGCCGTTATTTGTTTATATACAAAATCGTCAAATTTTGAAACGGACAGTTGAGCTATTTCGATGTCGATATTTTAAATGTGATTGTAAACGATTAGCAATATGTTAATACCACGGTCATAATTCCAAGTCAGTAATCTGCTACACATCGATTGATTTCATTTCCTGTATAGACCTTTTTTTAATGTATGTTATTTGTTCTTAACTGAGAGTGTTTAAAGGACATACGTTTGATTTGTTTTGACGGAAACATATAACCGCCATCTGTTGTTTTCAGTTCATTATTTACAACATAGGAAACAATACATAAGAAGTTCACATGTATCTTTAAATTTGACTGTTTTGTGCATTGTGTTCACTTTATGTCGTTTATCTTTATATGCGTTGCTAAGAACTATATTGCCTAGTCTAGCCGTTTTAAAGTTGTTGCATAGAGTTAGCAATTCACAGTTTGATATATCTCACAAGTTGTGATGTCAAATCTAGCAGTTTTAACGTTGTTGCATACAGTTAGCAATTCACATTTTGATATATCTCACAAGATGTGATGTCGAGTTAACCGTTTTAACGTTGGTGCATACAGTTAGCAATTTACATTTTGATATTTCACAAGATTTGATGTCGAGTTAGCCGTTTTAACGTTGTTGCATACACTTAGCATTTTGATATCTCACATTGATCACATGAATGGGAATGTAGGCATACAGCCAAACAATCTTCATTACTGAGAGTCCTGAAAAAAAGGGAAGACGGTGAAATAATGTTCAACATCGGATGATAAATAAAGAAGATATGACTATTTGAAGCTTGTTCTAAAACGGATATGGGAGCCACCGTTTTGAGAAATATGACGTCATAGTTTTAAATCACCATGTATGACACATTTGTAAATATCATTAAAAGCTTATAAAGTCACTGCATATGACTGCAAATTCCGGTACTGGTCATATAATGTAATATTACCCTAAAGAATACATATATTTCATGCAGTTGATGTTATTGTTTTCTTAGAAATTAGTAAATTAGTAAATTATCATATTTATCAATATTCCATATATCACATGCATTTATACATATGAGGTCATAGTTAGTAAATGGCGTGATCATATTTTTTTGTTTATCATCCGATTGTAATCATTCTTTTACCATTTTCAAATTTTTTTTAGAACTCTATATTTAAAAGATTATCTTTCTGTGTGACTACATACTTAGAGGCATAGATAAGTTGAAGTTGGTTTATTGTACCATGTTTAAATTAAAATAAGGCCTTATTACTGAACACGTCTTAATCAGCTATTTTAAGTTTTCTATATTTTGGTGGTTAAATAGTTTCTATTTAACCACCAAAATAACCGCTCAACGCGAAATCAGAATATCTTGTTCTCGTTATATACTGAAAACAATTCCTAATTACTCACTTTTGTATCTTAACTAATTGTCTTAGTTTAAACATATGTTAGAAAGTTGTGTGATCATTTTTATTTTTGACTAATATTGCGTAATATTTTTGTTTTTCGTTTAAATTGTTACATTTGTTGAGAGTAATCGTCCGCTTATATGCCAACATGAAACGTGCTGATAAAGTTCACTTAAAGCTATTAACTTCTTAAAATAGGTGGGAAATAACACAGAAAATCATAAAAGTTTGTCCCATTTATTGCAGATGTTCCGTCTATAATAAAATGACATATGGATAATCCTAAATTATTTAATTAATATTAAATATTTCGAAAATTTCTGTTGCAGACGCATTTACATAGATAAGGCTAGTGAAATGTGATCTCAGTTTTAGTTGGCATATTGTTGAATAAGAAACATAAAAAACGGCAGTAATTTGAAGTACTTAAAAAAATCCTGTGTAGTCAGTTGTATAAGTGTTATAACTTATTTCTAAGAAAACACATCGACTTAAAACCTTTAAAATGTGTTCATACAATCAGAACAGACGATTTAAATTGGTTATTTTGCAGTTCAACTGTAACTCGGATCAAGCGTGAATTAACAAAACAATGAGAATAGTATAGACATATATATCATTCATAGGTGGGTACTTAGGACTTTTGACTAGTGTATATATAGTTACAACAGCCTCACGTTCATCTTTCGATATATTTATACTTCTGGACAGATTTGAATTGGGGGCTTTAACTGATGACGCTTATATGTTTCCGTACATTAAAACATATACGTATCTGTATGCGTAACCACTGGCTTTAGAGATATTAACATGAATATAATTCAAATACAACGTCTGAATTTTTGTTAACCTATCACCGAAGTTATACCACATTTTAGAAGCTTGATTGATTACAACAAGATTTAGATATATGTTATTTAAATCGATACGTGTTTATTGCTGTAAATATTGAAATTAATATTACTATTGTAAGGAAAGGTTAACGACAAAAACAGTTTATTGTATACAGATATATAAAACGTGTGTCATAACTTACGTCATATTCAGACGTTGCATTTGAGTGTGGTCGAATAGTTAAGATTAGATGGAATAAAGCCATGCGTGCTCATACACACTAGTAATGCGCGTATCTGTTAGTTTGAATGAACACACATGTAATTATTGATGACTAATTCATTATAGATATATTTGTATTTTTATATATAGAGATGTTTGTATATTTGTAGTAGACTGCAATCGCATACAGCTGATAACATGTCATTGTTTCAAGGGTATTTGCGCAGAACTAAACTGTTTACATTATGTCCCTTTTTGTAATCCCATTGCCGAGATTGCATTTGTAAAAGATGAAAATAAGAACTCAAACACTCTTGAACCGATTTACATGAAATTGCGAGTAAAGTAAGTTTACACATTTATTTAGGCAGTGCTACCTGCATACCTGATAAATATGTGAATTAGTCAATACAATCATGACCTTGAGTATGACATAAAACGAGTATAGATCAATACACTTTTATTAAGTTTGTATTTATTATTCAAGTATAGCACTGTCTAGGTAAAAGTGTAAACATATTAAACTACAAGTTATTATTCATGATTATTTGAATTCTACGATATGTAGTGTTTTATTCTTTCCACGAAAGTGGAAATAATCGTTAATGTTAAAATATTCACTTAATTAATATAAAAAGTATTCATTTTCATTCTCACATGCCATAATTACCGGTGTTGACATATATGAGTGTTGTAAAAGTGGCAAGCGAGAACTGGCTTTTGTTTAACTCACACACAAATGTATTATACTTGCCTCGTTTTGTATATTATTCTAATATCATATTTTGTATAATAAAGCCTTCATTATCGTGTTTCTTATAAATGAAGCGTTGACGTTTGACATAGGTCAACGCATTATTAATGCTAAACCTTGTCATCATGTATGCTTTGCTCGTCATGTTATGTTGTCATATCGACAGAGTTTGTGCAATATTAGTTACTCCATGCACGTGTATTTGTATTAAACAAATTGTTTCGCACGTGTTTTGTTAGAACACGTTTTTGCGAAATTTAACGCACCGGGGTCTTTTAATAATGAATACGATATACCATCTATTTTTATTTCAATCTCATTAAAATCATATTCTAAATACTCGTTGATACTCCACGCAAGAGGATCTGACAACACTGCCTTGGAGGTCACGTCATATCGACCTTTCATCTAATCAATATTCATGAGAAGATCAATGAAATTCAACCAATGAAATCGCGCGTTTCATATGCACTTCAGATGACGTTTGAGTGAACTGAACAAACGAACATCCAAATAAAACAATTTATCCGAATAAAGATAAGGTCTTCGTGTGTTATTGCTGTGGATTGCACGATCAATTAAAAAAAATGCACTAAATGGCATGTTTTACAATCATCAAGAATACGAAGAAAATCATGGGCGCGGTCTCATGCGTTTTGAAAATATATTTTCCACCGAAATTATTACAACATTAGATATTCTAAATAGTAAGTCATAGTACGGCCCGCTTAGCTCAGTTGATATCGAAGTCGACTTTAACCCATGAGTGCAATTTTAGTGTGGGTTCATCCCACGAATCGGTACATTTCTTTCTTTACCGCTATTGAATTCCGTCAAACAATCTTGTTTTCTTCTTTTCTTTATATGTCAGTAAGGTAAACTTTACGGACATGTACTCTTTCAATACCGAGCGTAGACTGCTCCACAGCGTTTTACTGAAACGCGACGTGCGCAGTGAAGCAGTCTATAACAAACATTTTTTTAGGCTGAAATCGGATTGGCTAATCGTAAGGTCAATCTGACGTGACCTCCAATGCAGTGTTGTCAGATCCTTAGTAGCGTAGAGTATCGTATCGTGATAAAATTACCGATTGTAATGATATTGTTTTTATTTATGTATAACATACACAATCAATTGAATGAATGTGTGCATGCGTTTAAAGATACAAAAGCGCGTTTGACCAACCATATGTTATATGTTAAACAGTTGTATTTCATGTATATGATGCAATTCACAAAACATAATAGGACAATACCGTCGTCGTCATCATAAATATTCTTGGTTTTCCATGACGCGGAACGTGGTAATGCTTGAGATTGTTTATCAAGGGACAAAAGCTTGAATTGAAATATGAACATTGAGCTCGCTTCTCTACACAATGATACACATGGCATATGTTCACACGTGCAATTAAAGTCATATGCGTACGCGAGATTTCAGAGAGTTTATACCGAGAATATGATTCATATATTTTCAATATCATAAACTGTTGGTTAGCGGTACGTAAATAATGCAATCTCAATCATAAACTGTTGGTTAGCGGTACGTAAATAATCCAATCTCAATTGATGTTATTTATATAATGAATGTATTATCGGCAAAGTGATTCTCAGAGATGGTCAAACACCTGTTTAGAAACATTACTGAAAACATATTTAGAATATAGCGTGTGTATATGTAAAATGTATCTCTCATGTTATATTGCCGTAACCATGTAATAAAGTAGATTACCATATTGAATGTATGTACATGTAATTGTGTCAGACAAACATGTTGCATTATTAAAGAATACTATTGAAGTGATGTACAGCTTTAACAATGTGACTATTTCACTTTAAATATTAAGGATTTAGTTGTATAAAGGTGTGTTATAACAGTATGTTGTAAAGCTCCTCTAATATGTAAACCTCTTAACATGGCATATTAATATAAACAAAAAAACAGTTGACAGCATTTCATGCCATCTGTAAAGATATATAACTGTATATAATGCTCGTGGGCATGTACCTAATGCAAACGGGAGAGTGGGGGTGGGGGAGGGGGTGGGGGGATGCGTGGGGTACCATTGGTTTACTACCAAATTCAAGCTTGTGAAGCATGACCGTAAACCCGTATATAAAGGGAGAAACTTATACCAGGACATACTTTTTAATCCGTCTTTCGTTGTAGTAACATCGATATAAAAACAAATACATTCACTGTTGTAAACATTGAAATATTTCGCTCAACACGGGGCTCGACCACAACTGATATTATTTCAACAAAGTATACATAGTATATTTTCAGCGTGTACTAGTCTAATGTTGGAATGTGTAAACTGTATTTTCTTGAGCGTTTTTCCGAAGGTCTTCGCTATACGTCTGCACTTAGAAACACATTGAATCGCACACACACACACATAGCAAAGGAGAATTCTATATCGATGAAAAATATTGATATTTATCAAATGACTGAGATAGCCCGGTGTTAAAGCGTAGTGATTGTCAATCCGAAAGTCATGGGTTCGAAATTGGCATATGCTTTACTATTTTACAGTAAAAGGGTGTGCATTTTCTATGTTGCATTGTCGATCGCAGGTAAAGAAATGAAACAGGTTCGCTATTAAACTGCCATATATAAGGGTTTCCAGCCCAGGTTTCAGTAGCTTAAATTTGGTAGTAAAACCAAGCGTAAAGCCGCTCCCATTTACTTTAGTTGCGTAAGTCCACTAGCCTAATATACAGCTATAGTTACGTATACGTGTCCAGTAGCCTAATATACAGCTATAGTTACGTATACGTGTCCAGTAGCCTAATATACAGCTATAGTTACGTATACGTGTCAAGCAGCCTAATATACAGCTATAGTTACGTATACGTGTCCAGTAGCCTAATATACAGCTATAGTTACGTATACGTGTCCAGTAGCCTAATATACAGCTATAATTACGTATACGTGTCAAGCAGCCTAATATACAGTTATAGTTACGTATACGTGTCCAGTAGCCTAATATACAGCTATAGTTACGTATACGTGTCAAGCAGCCTAATATACAGCTAAAGTTACGTATACGTGTCCAGTAGTCTAATATACAGTTATAGTTACGTATACGTATCCAGTAGCCTAATATACAGCTATAGTAGCTTTAAGGTAGTGTTCCGTTAAAGTGAGATCCTCTTAACAGTGAATAATAACTAAATATATGACTGAATATGTTTACTCGCCACCTTTACTATATTAATTTACAACTGTATCCATTCATTGCGTCCATTGACTAATAAACACAAACTTGATACATACGAGGTCGCACGTGTATGCACCTATACATCCGTTTACCACTTATGTGTTTATTGTTCAATATGTGCAATGTTTAGGTATAAAGGTCAAATATTGTCACCATGGTGCAATAACTAGATAAGTGCAATATACGTGCATGTATATGTCCTTACCGAGTTATTGCACCAAGGAACTAGTGGTTCACTTTTGGGGTCAGTGTTTGTATTACATGTATACAATTTCAAACATGAACATCAGGGGCATTCTCATCAAACAAGTCGGCATATATATGTGACCTATTTGATGTCCCGTTATACATTTTAAACATCAGTTTGAAAATCAAATAACAGTTTCAAAAAGCACAATTATCATTCAATGCAATAAATACTTAGATAGTTTTCATCATTTACTACATATACCTGACCGTTCTTTATGTATACAAGAAAACTACAGATTCTTCTTCTTACGGAATATGGTTCATATTGATGCGATTGCTGTCCACTTTGCGCTGCTCGTGTTTATCAATCTTCTTAATTTTAACAAGTTCAAATATATTCAGATACAGTGTAGAATTAAAATTAAGCGATTGCACAATACGTTTCCCCAAGTAGTAAATGTGATATGCCATTAGTAGTTAGTTATTACATTAGTAGTTTAGTATGTATTACAGGTCGTTGTTTTGCAATGCATGCATACTTATGCAACATTTAGATATTCTTTGTTTTATTCACTGAGCTTCTATCAAATACTATTTGAATGTCAATATGATACATTGTCATTCTGTTTAGAACATTCAGTAATGGTCGTCTTGTTATATAATTATGTAACATATATACATGTAATCACAATAAAAATTAGGCGTGACAATTCGTGTTGTTGTTTAATTATTAACAAACTGAGCATCATCTTATACTTTTTGGCCTGCAATGTCATTATAGGATGTTGTGTTTTAGGGTAAATTCAACTAAATATGTCGGATGTGCTTGCCTGGCGCAGTCGAAAGTAATTTTGTATTAAAGAATGCTAATCTTATTTTTCTTAACTTTTTAGTGCAGTTTTCTGTTATTTGTTGACTTTAACTGTATTATGAACGGTAAGCGTTCGTTGACTCTCCTCACAGTCATATTCTTCTTGACTCTCCTCAGAGTAATGGGTAGAGCATAAAATGGGATGAGCTAACCAACACGGCGCTGGTGTTTTTTTACATGTTGGAATGAGAACCGCAATGACAGCATATGCATAACTGTAATTTGAAGATGTTAATCAATCCACTTGCGTTTATATACTACAAACAAATAAGAATATATGTTGAAAAGGGGATCCTTTGGAAGCAAAGAATGCACCTAAGTGGTAGACATAGGCTCGTTTGTTATTGAGATCTTTGTATGAAAGATAATGATAAATAACAGTTTATTTTTAATTTCGATAAACTTTAGGCAGTATAATAGTAAGGTAATCTACTACGTTTCTACCGACGAGAAACGACGAGTTATTCTACTTGCTTCGGCGTCATGCAGCGTCTCCGTAGGCGCTGGTTAACCTTTTTTTAATGGTAAGCTCATATCTCAAAAACGTTTTTACATAATGCAGTGAAACTTCATAAATGTATTTTTTGTGGGGGATAAAAAGATCGCATGCCACGCTCAAGCTATATAACTCTGCAACCTACATGTATTTTGACAAAGTTATGGCCCTTTTTATACATAGTCAAAATGTTTTAAATAACATAATTAGTAACCTAATAACCTATTTAACCACTGGACCGTTTGAAATGAAACGTCACATATGTGTTCGGTATCAGTAAATAGCATGACATGCGCGAGTCACATACTTCTGGGCATATTTCTGCAACATGTTTTGGAACAGTTATGCTCCCTGTTTTACTTGGACAAAATGCGTAGTAACCTAATATATTCTTAACCAATGCACATATTTGAATGAAACTTCACACTTGTATTTGGCATCAATGAAAAATATGCCACACACAATTCATGTAACGCCGAAATCTATTTAGGCACATCTATGCCCTTTTTTAACATATAGTTGTATATCTATACTCCTGGTATATATCAGACTTTCCTCAGAGTCAGGTTATATAAAACCACCCATCTCCAGGGTATATAATATTTACATTTATGCATCTATACTACCTACAGGTATGCATCTATACTCACTATGTATATCGGACTCTCTTCCATCTCCAGTGTATACACTCTATCCATTACTCTATCTATACTCCTCATATATATCGGACTCTCCTCAGAGTCAGGTTACATGAAACCTAACAACTCCAGTGTCTATAATCTATACATTTATGTATCTATACTCCTGATATATATCGGACTGTCCTCAGAGTCAAGTTACATAAACACTAGCATCTCCAGTGTCTATACTCGATACATTTATATATCTATTCTACTGATCTTCTCAGAGTCAGGTTACTTAAAAACTAGCATCTCCAGTGGCTATACTCGATACATTTATACATCTATTCTCCTGATATATATTGGACTCTTCTCAGAGTCAGGTTATATAAACACTAGCCTCTCCAGTGTCTATACTCGATACATTTATATATCTATTCTCCTGATATATATTGGACTCTTCTCAGCGTCAGGTTACATAAAACCTTACAACTCCGGTGTCTATAATCTATAAATTTATATATATACACTCCTGATATATATATAGGACTCTTATCAGAATCAGGTTATATAAAACCATACATCTCCAGGATCTATAATCTATACATTAATAAAGCTATACATACCCTTATATATATCTCTGCAGAGTGCGGTTACATAAAACCTAACATCCCCTGGGTCTATAATCTATACATTCATATATATTTACTCCTGATATATATTGGACTTTTCTCAGAGCCAAAGTAAATAAAACCTAACATCGCCTTTGTCTATAATGTATACAGTTATATATATATAGTCCTGATATAAATCGGACTCTTCTCAGAGTCAGGTAACATAAAATCTTACAACTCCAGTGTCTATATATACATTTATATACCTACACTCCTGATATATATCGGACTCTTCTCAGTGTCGAGTTATATAAAAAAAATCCATCTGGACCTAGACCGTCATTATTTTTACATAGGGTTGTTAATAAATACCTACCCGAAAATATCAAATCCTAGCTATGCTGGCCATATAACACACACAATGTAGTATCAGTCATGCCCAGTGCAACACAAAAATGGGCCTTAGATGATTCGCTGACCTGCTTTTTTCCCAAAAATATTTTTCAAACTAGAAGTAAACGCCTTTTTTAATTCTAAGGTCAAAATTAACAAAGTACACTTCAAACTGTGCTTCACAAAAAGTAGTGCAGCATGTCCAGCTTACCTTCAATTATCATGCGGTTTTCACTAGAAGCAAGTTAAATGTTTCAGAAATAAAGGAAAATACTCAATACATACCAGCCCTGTGTCTTTCACCTCTCCTATGTTTCACAGTAACTTACTCAATAGTTTCCCTGAGGGAACTTTTGCGTTCCACCAGATTGGGCCCATGGTACTCGGTCTAGCTCCATAGCCAGTGTCTATACTAATTATATTTATATATCTATACTCCTGATATATTTCGGACTCTCCTCTGTACTCCTGATATATATCGGACTCTCCGCAGAATCAGGTTATGTAAAACATAACGTCTCCAGTGTCTAAACTCTATATACTTATATATCTATACTCCCGATATATATCGGACTCTCCTCAGAGTCAGGTTATATAAAACATAACATCTTCAGTGTCTATACTCTACGTATTTATATATCTATACTCCTGATATATATCGGACTCTCATCAGAATCAGGTTATACAACACATAACATCTCCAGTGTCTATACTCTATATATTTATATATCCATAATCCTGATGATATGTATATCGGACTCTCATATAAAATCTAACATATCCAGTATCTAAACTCTATATATTTATATATCCATAATATAATCCTGATATATATCGGACTCTCCTCAGAGTCAGGTTATACAAAACATAACATCTCCAGTGTCTATACTCTATATATTTATATATCCATAATCCTGATATATATCGGACTCTCCTCACAGTCGGGTTATATAATATCTAACATATCCAGTGTCTATACTCTGTATATGTATATATCTATAATCCTGATATATTATATCGGACTCTCCTCAGAGTCAGGTTATACAAAACATAACATCTCCAGTGTCTATACTCTATTTATTTATATATCCATAATCCTGATATATATCGGACTCTCCTCAGAGTAAGGTTAAAAAAAACATTACATCTCCAGTGTCTATACTCTATATATTTATATATATAATATAATACTCGTGATATATATCGGACTCTTCACAGAGTCATGATATATAAAACATCACAGCTCCAGTCTATATACTCTATTATGTATATTTCTATACTCCTTATATATATCGGACTCTCCTCAGATTCAGGTTATATAAAACATAACATCTCCAGTGTCTATACTCTATATATTTATATATCTATACTCGTGATATATATCGGACTCTACTCAGAGTCAGGTTATACAAAACATAACATCTCCAGTGTCTATACTCTATATATTTATGTATCCATAATCCTGATATATATCGGACTCTTCTCAGAGCCAGGTTACATAAAACCTTTCTTTCCAGTGTCTATAATCTATACATTTATATATCTATATTCCTGATATATACCGGACTCTCCTCAGAGTCAGGTTATATAAAAACCATCCGCATCCAGTGTCTATAATCTATACATTTATATATCTATACTCCTGATATCAGTATATATAAAACATAACATCTCCAGTGGCTATACACTATATATTTATATATATATATATACTCCTTATATATATCGGACTCTCCTCAGAGTCAGGTTGTACAAAACATAACACCTCCAGTGTCTATACTCTATATATTTATATATCCATAATCCTGATGATATGTATATCGGACTCTCATATAAAATCTAACATATCCAGTATCTAAACTCTATATATTTATATATCCATAATATAATCCTGATATATATCGGACTCTCCTCAGAGTCAGGTTATACAAAACATAACATCTCCAGTGTCTATACTCTATATATTTATATATCCATAATCCTGATATATATCGGACTCTCCTCACAGTCGGGTTATATAATATCTAACATATCCAGTGTCTATACTCTGTATATGTATATATCTATTATCCTGATATATTATATCGGACTCTCCTCAGAGTCAGGTTATACAAAACATAACATCTCCAGTGTCTATACTCTATTTATTTATATATCCATAATCCTGATATATATCGGACTCTCCTCAGAGTAAGGTTATACAAAACATTACATCTCCAGTGTCTATACTCTATATATTTATATATATAATATAATACTCGTGATATATATCGGACTCTTCACAGAGTCATGATATATAAAACATCACAGCTCCAGTCTATATACTCTATTATGTATATTTCTATACTCCTTATATATATCGGACTCTCCTCAGATTCAGGTTATATAAAACATAACATCTCCAGTGTCTATACTCTATATATTTATATATCTATACTCGTGATATATATCGGACTCTACTCAGAGTCAGGTTATACAAAACATAACATCTCCAGTGTCTATACTCTATATATTTATGTATCCATAATCCTGATATATATCGGACTCTTCTCAGAGCCAGGTTACATAAAACCTTTCTTTCCAGTGTCTATAATCTATACATTTATATATCTATATTCCTGATATATACCGGACTCTTCTCAGAGTCAGGTTATATAAAAACCATCCGCATCCAGTGTCTATAATCTATACATTTATATATCTATACTCCTGATATCAGTATATATAAAACATAACATCTCCAGTGGCTATACACTATATATTTATATATATATATATACTCCTTATATATATCGGACTCTCCTCAGAGTCAGGTTGTACAAAACATAACACCTCCAGTGTCTATACTCTATATATTTATATATCTATACTCCTGATATATACCGGACTCTCCTCAGAGTGAGGTTACATAAAACCTAACAACTCCAGTGTCTGTAGTCTGTACATTTATATATCTATTCTTCTGATATACATTGTATATCGGACTCTTCTCAGACCCCGGTTCCATAACACCTAACAACTCCAATATATATAATATGTAAATATATATATCTATACTCTTGATATAAATCGGAATATTCCCAGAGTCAGGTTATATAAGTATATCCATATTCAGGGTATATAATCTATACGTGTATGTATCAATACCTTTGATATATATTGGACTCTCCTCAGAGTCAGGTTATATACAACCAACCATCTCCAAGATCTATAATCTATACGTTTATGTATCAATACCTTTGATATATATTGGACTCTCCTCAGAGACAGGTTACATAAAACCTAACAGCTCCAGTGTCTATAATGTATACATGTATATATCTATACTCCTAATATATATCGGACTCTTCTCAGAGCCAGGTTACATAAAACCTTTCTTTCCAGTATCTATAATCTATACATTTATATATATATAATCCCAATATATGCCGAACTCTTCTCAGAGTCAAGTTATATAAAAACCATCCACATCCAGTGTCTATAATCTATACATTTATATATCTATATTCCTGATATATACCGGACTCTTCTCAGAGTCAGGTTATATAAAACCATCCACATCCAGTGTCTATAATCTATACATTTATATATCTATACTCCTGATATATACCGGACTATTCTCAGAGTCAGGTTATATAAAGCCTAACAACTCCAGTGTCTATAATCTATACATTTATGTATCGGACTCTTCTCAGTGTCAGGTTATATAAAACCTTACAACTCCAGTATCTATAATTTATACATTTATGTATCTAAACTCCTTATAAATAGCGGTCTCTTCTCAGAATCGGGTTATACAACACCACCCGGCACCAGTATCTATAATCTGTACATTTATGTTTCTATACCTTTGATATATATTGGAATAAATGTACAGATTAAAGACCTAAATGGGTGGTTTTATACAACCTGACTCAGAGTAGATGCCACTATATATCAAGGTATTGTTACATACACGTACAGATTATAGACCATGGATATGGCTGGTTTTATATAATTTGACTTTTAGGAAAGTCCAATATATATCAAAGGTATTGATTCATAATGTATAGATTATAGACCCTGGAGATGGCTGGTTTTATATAACCTGACTCTGAGGAGAGTCCAATATATATCAAAAGTATTGATAAATAAACGTATAGATTAGAAACTCTCGAGATGGGGGATTCGTATAATCCGAGAAGAGTCCATTATATATTAAAGGTATTGATACATACTGTATAGTTTATATACCCCGGAAAAGGATAGTTTTATATAACCTAATATGAGGAGAGTCCAATATATATATATAGGGATTATATATGCGTGCATGTATAGATTATAGTTTATTTCTTTATTTAAGCCAAATGTGGCCCATGAACATGTTTACATAATATACATAGCTATACATAGTTGTCACTAGTGAGATGAGGAAGAACCTAATGTATTTATATAGCAGGTTATAGTATGTAACAAACTACATGAATATTAGTGTTTCTCTCTTTCCGTCACATGCAACAACTCATTCATTTACTTAGGTCTCTTATCCATTCAGTCTTAGTCAACTAACATATGTTAAGGCCCGTTGACTTAGTGATATATATATATATATATATATATCCATACGCGAGAGCGCGTGCGTGATGTATTTTCTTAAAATATATACTCGTACATAGTCTTGAATTAATCAATGCCATCTCCGTTTGAAAATCTGCTTTCCGCCAGCTGCTATGCCTATCCTACTGTATGTGGTATAATTATCATTTAAAGAGGAACATCCCTTTTTTCAAACGTAAGATCTACTCGAAAATGATTATACTATTAAAACTATATCAAAAATAACATATGTTTGGCGGGAGTTATTGCCCTTTAAATGTTTTAATAAACTTTCTCCAGACTTGTTCTCCTGAACCCCTGGCAGATTTCAACGAAGCTTGGCAGGGATGATCAGTATCAAGCCTAGTTGTGCATATCGTCGCCGTGTTCCAGCTGAATGATATTTGGCGGAGTTATGGCCCGTTAAAGGTTTTAATACACAACCGTTGTCCAGACTAGTCTTTTCTGAACTCAGTTTCGATAAATCGTCTTGACCCACTCTGCTGAAAGCGGTACAGTTATTATTTAAAGACGTTATAATATTGTTTTTTATATAGAAATAACTACCCGATAATGATTATACTATTAAGATAATAATAATAATAATAATAATAAAACCAGAGACGTAATAAACTTAAATCACTGGACTGACATGTGTGTATTAGTCTTTAAATCATCAAAACAATCTCCGTTTCGGTAATTCAATTCTCAGTTTAGGTCCGTTTCGTTAAATCAACTCCATTCCGGTAAATCGTGTAGCGTTAGCTCCTCCCACCAATTAGTTACCGCCTCTGACTTTGAGGAGAGTCCGATTACCTGACAGTGAGGAGAATCAACAAACGTTTACCTATTATGAACATGTTATGGATATTTGAAAATGCAGCTCACCATGTTTTTGACAGTTTTTGATATAAATTGCAGAAGTGAAAGTAAACAGGGTATGAAATTGCAAGGGGTAAAAATAACGTTGACATTTGAACCGGTGTTAGTATACAGCTGAAGAAAATTTTCTTAATATAAATTAAAATCCCATTTCCTTGTTGATGTGTAATTTATGCATGATAAAGTAAGTTCCCCAGATTTCTAACAAGGTTTGAGATTTAACAGGTTGTCAACATTCTCACTTGACTATTGATGGGACATGGAGACTCATTTAGACTCATTTACCTATTTCAGCCTTTCCATTAGTTTTTCTGTTAGTACAGTGATATTGTTGTTGTTGTTGCTTTTTTTTTATAATATCGAAGATGAGTCTCCATGCCCCTTCCATAGTAATATGAGAATGTTGACAATCTGTTAAAATCTCAAACCTGGTTAGAATTCTGGGAAACTTACTTTATCATGCAAATAAAACGTCTGCTATTAAACATCAACAGGGAAATGGGGATGGGTGAGGGGCGGGGTTTAATATCGTCTAAGATAGTTTGCTTTAGCTGTATACTAACACCGGGTCAAAGGTCAACGTTTTTTTTACCCCTTGCAATTTCATACATTTACTTCTGAAAGTTATATTTAAACAACTGCCAAACATGATGAGCTGCATTTTCAAATATCAATGTCTAGAATACAGTTAAATCCAAAAACAAAAAAATGTTTAGCTTCTTTACTACAGAACTACTTTAGACGAGCATATCCGGCTGATTAAGTGGAATTAAACCTCTCCCAGATTATTGTCACTCCAACAGTGGAGCTACAGTTAATAGTTGTTCATACAATCGTTCGTTCATAGATGCACGCCACCATTAAAGGAGAACTCCCGAAATCGACATTAAGCTCGGGATAATTTAAAGTATTCTTTAGAATGAGTTTCGACCCACTAAGAACTACTCAAGCAATTCTGTGCCGTATGCACGAGATGTGATTTGGACTGTTACTGTGGATCACTGATTTTATTTAGAATAATACATACATTACATTCCATCTACTAGACGGAGCACACTAATGATCAAGTTGATATATACTTTAAGTCAGATACCACTATTGATTTGGGGCTTCCGATTGGTTGAAAACGTATAAAGTCTATTAGAGCATATAGTCAGATTGTAAGGTATATTCTGATTGGATTAAGTTACCCAAATCATAACAAATCTCCATAAAACATCAAAATATTATATTTCCATCATAAAATATTATTTACTAATTTAAAGCTAATATATATAGTTTACTAATGTACAGCTATAGTTTACTAATATAAAGCTACTATATATAGTTTACTAATGTAAAGCTAATATATATATAGTTTATTAGTGTACAGCTATAGTTTACTAATGTAAAGCTAATATATATAGTTTACTAATGTACAGCTATGGTTTACTAATGTAAAGCTAATATATATAGTTTACTAGTGTACAGCTATGGTTTACTAATGTAAAGCTAATATATATAGTTTACTAATGTACAGCTATAGTTTACTAATATAAAGCTACTATATATAGTTTACTAATGTAAAGCTAATATATATATAGTTTATTAATGTACAGCTATAAATTACTAATGTAAAGCTAATATATATAGTTTACTAATGTACAGCTATAGTTTACTAATGTAAACCTAATATATATAGTTTACTAATGTATAGCTAAGTTGTTCTTCAGTCTTGATACAACGAATGTTGGCGAAGTTTACGTACGCTGTGACAGGAATGCTACTATGCACATGATGGAAACGTTTCGATTTTAAAGTGGCCACATTTGCCAATGCGGAATTAACATTTGCTACAAGCGCTACTGGATGCTTCATATACACTTCTACCAAAACTGGAGGTGACTGACTTGAATACTACATCAAAGTGAAAGTAAAATGGTACGTTGAAAATATATGGAATTTTGATAAATAGGGCGTTTTTAAAGTAGCTATCCCCCAATGACAGACACACTTCTTGTTTGTCTGTTTGCGTGTTTGTTTGTGTTTTGTGGTTTACTTTCCTCCTTGAATGCTACTTTCCCTGTCCGATCTTTTTATATTTCTTTTACTACATATGTACACCGTTTCTAAACATACTGACGACGAGTTAATTCTGTAACATATTTTGAGAATCCCAACTCTTAGTTTTTGTTTGTTTGTTTGTATGGTGTTTTATGTCATTTTCAACACATGTAAGGTTATATATGATGGTCGATTTTTTGTGGTGGAGGCCGACCACCCAGTTTTCCTGGATAGAACCATTACTATAGACATAATATGACCTTAACTAACCAGGCATAACCCCCAAACCTGAAGCGTCGAATTAAGAGTTACTCATAATTTATTTTATTCTAAGAACCTGTTCATAAATCTTTACTTTTAATCAGCACATATACATTATTATATGACCTGAACACCTGGATAGAGTTGTTATATACGGTTTTGTAGTGTAACTTTGACATTATTTGGCGGGATAGCTACTTTAAACGAACATAGCACATTGAACTGCAGTAAATACTACATCAACACTGGTGAAATGCTGTTTTCTACTATCCACAGAAAGTGTCCTACCGTCCACAGAACCACTGTAGGGATCCGTATACCGGATCTTGGTCAAGACCCCGTTCATTAGTACGGAGTTTTGGTCATCCATGTTATAGAAAACGTGCGGATAACAACAGCAAAGGTAGGTTAACCACGTTTTTCTCTTATTTTTGTTTATTTATATGAATAATCAGTATTGCTATATGTTGCGGAAACATTTCCCCGTTCAAATGTTACCGTACATTGTTGACATATTACTTTAAATGCTACAATTCGGATCAAAGAAAACCAATTGCCGGTTTTGAAATTCGCCCAAAGTACACTTCAGCAATACATATCTCATTAATTTTCAAGTTAATGAAAATTTTGAATTGGCATATTTATTTGTTTTTCCAATATACGCGCATGTTCAAAATTTCAGCATCATTCATCCGAAATTGGCCGAGATATGAATCGAAACAAAACGTGCCCAGCGTAACTAATTCATATCAAAATATGCTGATTTGTGTACGGAGTCTTGTCCATGTACTGTACGGGGTTTTGCAATGCAAAGATTGTTTTCGCTGCTCTGCACTGATGTTATTTACTTATGTTTGTAGTAATTCGTAGACATTATTTAGGTCCTACATGTATATGTCTTATGCCATTTTGTATTGTTAAGACGAAAAAATGCAGAAAACTGAAACTTAAAAGGGGTAATTCTTGAGAAAGACTCCGTACTTATACCAAATAACTACATGTACGACAAGATAAGTCCAGACGTATATTATTGCCTGTCAGAATTGATACAGTTGTCCAATTTTAGCTCATTGTGACCACAGTTAACGTCATATAATTGTTTTTGTCTTTTACAACACCATTAGTATTATATATAATGTTGATGTGTTGAGTTGTATTATATAGTGGAATGTAACTGCTATGATTGGGTGTAGTTTGTAATAATGGCAACCTTCTTAGTTTGTTTGTCGCGTTGTAAATAAATGAACTTCATGTGTAGAACCCCATATGTAGAACCCGATGTGTAGAATTTGGTATGCACAATATGATATGATATTTTACCACCCCTCACCTACTAATGATGTTGGAACATTGCATAAACATTTTTATTTTCTTTCATTTTTCTTCCGAAGAATTATGTCCAATTTCTTTCTAAGAAATGACACTGAACCCTGTCACAAAAAAGTTAGATAGATGCTTCCAATTTAGTTTAATAATATTTTATTGCAGATATGTTACAATACATCAATTCAACATCACAATATTCATAGAAACATATGCAAATGGATTGAACTACAAGTTATTACCACATTAGTTACAGTTCTCTCCATTGTGGCTGAAAAAGTGTATATGATTATCGGTTTGAAATTGTAACAATATATTTAAATATAAATTTGATAAGGAAAAACGAAGAAAAAAAAAAAAAATCCAAAAATGTAATCTCTGCCGTGCCATCCTACCCCCACGCAATCTCCACCGAAATAACACCACAATATTCCCGTTCAGGCTGATAGAAACATAGCGACAGTTGATATCGAAGTTAAGGATTTTGGAATCGTTTAGTGTTTTTAATATAGTTTTGAACTTGAGTAAACAGAATATGATTTTCCTCGTCTCTTAGTTGGTCGATGCCGTATAAAAGTTTGTGAGTACATAAGAGTGTCTAAAAATAATTGCCGTCTTTCATTTCTGAAAATTACTCATCTAAACAAATAATGCTCAACATCTTCAAAACCATCACCACATATACAATTGGGATTATCCCTCAAATGATTAAGAAAGAGATCAGCGTTTAAATTGCTGCAGTTGATTCGCAAACGCCCATGTAGAACTGAAAGGTATCTATCACCCAGTACGTAGTATTGGGGTACTATCGGTGGTTTAAAGTAATTGTTAAGTCTAGTTTTAAAACTCGAAAAGGATGGTGCTTCGCAAGTTCATTCCAAATTTAGAGATGACGGTAAGACTGATCTCGAAAACAGTTCTGTTCTTCTAGGTAAAGTAACGAAGTTGGAACTGTTTCTCAAGTTGTAAGGATTCGATTCCGAAACAGTTGCAGGGAATATTTCATTCAAGTAACTCGGTAAATCTCCATTTGTAAACTTAAAGGTCAATATCAACTTTTGGATGTGTCTTCGGTCGGCCAGAGAGACCCAACCAATTTCAGTTAACAATTTTTGTATAGAGACAGAACGAGTCAGGCCAGTAACTATTCGCGCGGCTTCATATTGTATTTTTTCTAAGTTATCTTTTTCATAATTTGTACAACTATCCCATACTATAGCCGCGTATTCTAAAATAGGGCGAAGGTAAGATTTATATATTTGATTAAGCGTTTGACCTTTCAATTTAAATTTCATTAATTTCATTGAACCTAATACCTTAGACGCAGATATTACAATATTTGAAATATGTTGATGCCAGGACCCATCAGGACTAAGGGTTAATCCTAGATGTTTATGATGGTCAACAAAGTTAAGTTGTGTATTTTCAAATATCAAAGACGGGCGGTTTCTGTTTGCAAGTCAAAAGAAGATGACTTCAGTTTTAGATGGATTGAATTTTACTAGCCATTGCTTTGACCAATTCGATATTTTACACAAGTCCTCATTAATTGTAGTTTCCATATAATCTAAGTCGGATGTAGATACCGCAATAGAACTGTCATCAGCAAACAGCCTTGTCGTACTAAGCAATGCATCAGCTATGTCGTTTATATAAATTAAAAACAATAATGGTCCTAGAACAGAGCATTGGGGTACGCCGGCATTTGGAATTTTTATTTCAGAAAAGGTCGAACCAACGAAAACTCTTTGTTTACGATCAGTTATATAATTATTTATCCAATTAATAAGGTTGCCTGCAATGCCATGTTGTCGGAATTTAAAAATTAAAGCTGCGTGCCAGATGCGATCGAAAGCTTTGGATATATCAAAAAATACCATACATGTAAATTTGTTTTCATCAATTGCTTTGCATATTTGATTATAAATATCAACTAGTTGATAAACTGTTGAGTGACCAGGTAAGAAACCAGACTGTTTTTTAAATATTAAATTATTGGTAAGCAAAAAATTAAAAATATGTTTGAATATCACGCGTTTCATAACTTTTCCAACGCAACTAATTAACGATATTGTTCTATAGTTTGAAGGTGAATCTTTATCACCTGATTTAAAAAGTGGCATAACATTAGCTAATTTCCAGCATTGTGGAAAGATATTTTCTTGAATTGAACGATTAAACACAGGGGGCGACATATTGTTTTTGAAGTTTCTTTCAGGACTCTATGACTTATTTCATCTGGCCCACTATCTTTATTTATAACTAAAGTTGATAGGATATCAGAAATTTCATTTTCAGTAATATTAATATCATTGATAGTATTGATCGTCTTAGGTATAAATTGTGGTAGAGTGGCATTGGTGTCGTAAACAGTTGATATTGATGTAAAAAAGTCATTCAATAAATTTGTCTTTTCTTCGTCAGATACAGAATATAAACCATCGTTGTTCTTTAAAGGTGGTATGACGTTACAACTGTTAGCGTTTTCTTTAATTAACATTTTGATTATTTTCCAGTACTGTCGAGGATTTGCAGAATTCATATCACTTAGAGAAAATTCAAGTTGATTAAAAAATATTTCTTTAGCATGCTTTTTCATATTATTAACTTTATTTCGAAGTGTTTTATATAAGCGCCAATCAGATTGGTACGTAAAGCTATTGATTTTTTTCTATCGCGTTTACGAGATGCAAGTCGAATTTCTGAATTATACCAAAGCTTATCATTTGGACGAATTGTTACGAAACTAGTTGGAATGCATTCCTTCATGAGATCGGTGAGTTTATTAATAAAACTATTTGCAGCGATATCTACAAAATCTGTAAGCACAAAAGTCTAGTCTGTTGATCTCATTAAATTATTCAACTTTTCAAAATCAGCGCGTTTGTAATTTCAGACATTTCTTCCAATGGATCTACCTTTCCAAAACGTATTTAAAGAGTGAATTTCAATATGTTTTATGACCTACGAACGGGCAGACAGACGAATGGTTGGCAAAGTATTATTATACATCCCACAGGCTTAGAAATCCTTACCGTATTTTTTCAAACAGTTTGCCTGTCAGGTTAAAATTAATTCTATGCCCAATACTGACATCTAAACTATGTCAAACTTTCCTAAGCATGTTAATAGGAAATTAAAAGTTGGTTCTTAAACTACATTGACAACACATGATATAGATAACGGCAGGGGTTAATATTACTTATCTATATAGCTCGCATGATTATATCTGTTCAAGGAAATCTACGTTGATTCAGTTCTTATGACACTACATTGACTGTTTACAAACATTCAATGAATGTTTTATGTATTACATGTAATGCAAGTACCATTAAAACCAGTTTCATACAATATATTTAAAGCAAATCTCCGTACAGTAAAAAGAGAATATGTGCAGTACTCCGTACACAAGTGTCCAAGACCCCGTACACAAACATTAATTTTGTTTCGATTCATATCTCGGTCAATTTCGGATGAATGAAGTTGAACATTTGAACAAGCACGTATATTGGAAAAACAAATAAATCTGCCAATTCAAATTTTTCATTAACTTGAAAAATAATGAGATATTTATTGCTGAAGGGTACTTTGGGCGAATTTCAACACCGGCAATTGTTTTTCTTTGATCCGAATTGTAGCATTTAAAGTAATATGTCAACAATGTACGGTAATATTTGAACGGGGAAATGTTTCCGCAACATATAGCAATACTGATTATTCATATAAAATTAACAAAAATAGGAGAAAAACGTGGTTAACCTACCTTTGCTGTTGTTATTCGTACGTTTTCTACAACATGGCTGACCAAAACTCCGTACTAGTGAACGGGGTCTTGACCAAGATCCGGTGTACGGATCCCTACAGTGAGAACGTTTCCAACATAAATCTATATATCGTTGTAGTGTTAATACAATATGCAGACAATATGGCTCGTTTTCAGTCCGCGTTGCCAGAAGGACACATTTTGTAAGGCGTATTTACACATTGCACATCTCGGACTTCATCAATAATAACAATATCAAATTCATTCATTCATTCATTCATTCATCGACCCGTCCGTCCGTATGTCCGTCCGTTCGTTCGTTCGTTTATTCATTCATTCATATGCATTCATTTTCTACTTCTTTAGTTGAACTTTATTGTATCGTACCATTTTCCACAGCGCACAGAATTATTCACCTACAGTACTATGTACAGAAACGTACATAGAGTGTCAAATTATTAAAGGAACATCAGCATCATATTAAACCAATCATACTTTATTTATTTCAATGTTGTCCCCTCCAATTGTTAATTTGTAGGTCCGAACCAGGCTCCTAAAACCTATGTCCATGGTAAGGAACAAAGTCACAAACGCGATTTGTTCGTTCCTTGGTGAAATTTTCAACCGGCAATTCGTTTAAATCGATGATTATATTAGGAAATACATCTGAGTTATGCATATCATTGTGTGGATGTGTTGCTAAATACATAGAGAGTATGTTGGTAGAATCTGATAAAGATTAAGGGTTCCAAAATGTGAAGTTTTATATTTGATCACGAAAATAGAGACATTCACTCATATACTGTACCTAGTTTTGTTTCAAATAATGCAATAACACATCAATATTTTGGATCAACTGTGCAAAATATCAAGTTTGCACGTCCACATATAAGTTATATACTGGCTTCCAAGCAGATCGTGGTAAAACAATTTGGTTATCATTCTTTACAGTGCAGTTCATCTATCACGGATGCCAGTCAGTTGCTATCCCGATATAACATGTTATGTATCGCAAAACAAAACTCGACTTTATACATATTACTGATATAGTAGCCCCTTCTAATACGAGAACATTTGATTAAAACTTTATTGACATAATCCGAGTGTTTTTTCTTAAAATGTCCAACCGCACATATCATATTATGTATTAACGTAAACGGTGTGATTGGCCAGGAAATACGCTCATTTTTGAAGAGGTTTTACTGACACATAATTACATTTATTGAAGGGGTTTTACTGACACGTAATTACATGTATCGCATGCCCGGAATGGGTGTCAAGGGGGCATACTATAATGTATGTCCAGAATGGGTAGAAAAGGTGTTTCTATTTTGGTACAAACATGGCAGGGTATTTTCGCTATTTAAAAGAAAACGTCCCAGTGGGTGGGGCAGACCTATCGCACTTCATTTAAATAATAGTTGTAACATTCTTTCCTGATATAAGTGGGGCGAGCACCACATGTTCTATATGTGGGTTCGTCCGGGATCATCCAGTGAATCACCCGCGGCGTTTCTCCTAAGTGTATCCGGACACGGCCCAAGGATCACGCACGTACACATGGATGCCCTGCTTATATACATATTACCGTTATGATATCCGTGTATTAACATTTAACTCTGATAAATCTGAAAGTCATTATATTACTACCACGATTCCTAGTGGGTTATGGATATCGTTGTGGACTTTAAGCCGGACGACCAGGGTTCAAGCCTCTCCGGTGCCACTGAGTGTTATCGGTGTGTAACACTTTCCCTTAGCCTTGTCCGTCGGATGGGGGCGTAAACCGGGCGATCCCGTGTATCGAACGCGCTGAAGAACCACAGTAATCTATTCGATAATAAGAGTAGGGCAGTTTACACTGCCATAAAGGAGAAACAGATAGCATTCCCTTCTCTCTGGTGCAGCTTTAAATAACAGTTACCTATAATATGTTGATGAGCCGTAAAACAACATTCAATTACTGCATTTGACTGAACATGTTTTAAAGTTTTTGTCCAAATTATTTCAGAGACAGAATTCAGTTGAAGTATCCTTTCCGTATTTTAGTTGCAAATTCGGCTGCTACCTCTCTAATGTTAATGCTATCTGTTTTCTCTTTGTGGTAGTGTAACAACATGTTGTTCAAACGCTCCTGTTTCATTGTTAATCTTAAGTAGGTTTAAATACGACGTGGAGTAGAACACGAACGTTCCGCTGTTGCTGATGTCACAGGAATAGTTAGATACAATTGTATTAACGTTGCTACTGCAGACATGAACTTTTTTGCTCCTGGCTTTCAGGGGAATGTTTGATATTTCGTTTCAATTTCAGTGACAAGCGTTTGTCGCTATTTCACATTGCCTTTTTCGACACTTTCGGATTAGATCTAACGATGAACCAGAAAAGGGCGATATGGTATCCCAGTAATAATCAAGGGGTGAACACTGTCAAAAAATAGCATGGCAGCATTCGTTTTATTTGAAGAAAATAAGAATTCCATTAACATTTATGGCATGTAAAAGTTTGGCCTAGTTTGGGCTGTTACACATGACTTGTTCTAGATAAGTGCTGTCCAGTCAAAATTACTTAATACAATCAGTTAATTCAATTCAAAAAAATAATAAACGAAAGAAAAGGTAACATAAATTAAATTTAGTTAAACATATCTTGAAATTCACGTTCGACAAAAATGGAATTAGTATAGATTATTTAATTCTAAGTCTATATAAAAACACTTAAAGTTAACACTTACACTGTCGTAGAGGCGAACAGTTTAAAACAATAACCAAATATCAGAACTTTAATTTTCAGATTGTCGATTCGTGCACATTTTGATGGTTTGCGATCTATTTTCATGAAAATATTGAGATGGGAAGTGGGGGAGGTGCAAAGCATACTCTGTCCGCTCCACTCCCCCCCCCCACCCCCACCCCACCCAACTACCACCTTGAACAATGGGGAGCTGCCTCATTTTTTTTCATAAATTCTTTATTATTTGCAGTAAAATCCCGGTGGTATTACGACACTCGTATACAATAACGGAGAGAAAAAACAGTCAAGAGAAGAAAACTTACTGAAAAATAGTTCAACTAGTTGTTATTTATGATCATTATACTCTTCACTGTTCATATCACAATATCACTGTTGATTGTTTATTATTATTACACTGTTCACTGTTCATGTCACAATACCATATTTATGCCCCGCCCCTGACTCTCCACCTCCGGGCTCCTACGCCTATGTTTACATAATAACTCAATAATATTCAATTTCAAACATAATCGTGGATTAGCATGTTAATAACTGTTTACATCTTATAACGTATGTACTACGTGTCACGATTAAGTAGCCTACATGCATTATGTATCAACAATACTGGCTGCCCCTTTAAAATTATCACTGACTCGAGTGTGAAGTCGAGGAGTAGGAGATCTATGTAAACAAATCACTTTTGAATAAAATATATATCAGTTTTATTTTTTCCAATTCAGTGAAGTTTTCTGTGGGGCAACTGGGGTCTTCCTCCACCAATGGAAGCTGGAAAGTCGCCATATGACCTTAGCTGTTGTTGCGACTATAAAATCCAATTCAAGGGTAGGTAGCTTATATGGAAAGAAAGCTAATGATTGCATTTGAGGTCACAAGGGTCAAGTTCAAGGTCACTGTTACTAAAATAGGAAAACGGTTTCCTATCTATAACTTTTGTTCGGAAAGAGGTATTGCGATGAAACTTGCAGGGAAGGTAGCTTATATGGAAAGAAAGCCTGAATTTGCATTTGGGGTCACTTGATTCAAGTTCAAGGTCACTGATAATAAAACCAGAAAAACGGTTTCCGCTCAATAACTTTTGCTCGGAATGAGGTATTGCGATGAAACTTGCAGGGAGAGTAGCTTTTATGGATAGAGAGCTTCGCTTTGCAGTTGGGATCACTGGGTCAAGATCACTGTTACTAAAATTAAAAAAAACAAATTCTGCTCAATAACTTTTGTTAGGAATGTTAGGAATGAGGTATTGCGATGAAACTTGCAAGGTATGTAACTGGTATAGAAATTAGCTTGGGATTGCATTTGAGGTCACTGGGGTCAAGGTCAATGTCATTGTTACTAAAAACAGAAAAATGGTTTCCGCTCAATAACTTTTGTTAGGAATGAGATATTGCAATGAATCTTCCAGGGAAGGTAGCTTCTATGGAAAGGAAGCTTATGACTGCAGCTGTTACTGAAATAAAAAACGGTTTCTGCTCAATCACTTAACAAAAGAATGACCATGAAACTTGCTGTGTAGATTGCCTATGTCAAAAGGAAGTTTGGGTTTGCATTGAGGGTCACTAGGGTCAAGGTCAAGGTCATTGTTACTAAAAATAGAAAAAACCTGTTTCCGCTCAATAACTTTAGTTGTGAGTGAGATATTGGAACACATGTTGTTTTCTAGGTACCTTATATGTAAAGGGCGCTTATAATTCAAATTAGGGTGACTGAAGTCAAGGACAAGGTCACTGTTACTAAAAAAATAAGAATGAGGTATTGCAATGAATCTTGCTGGGAATGTAGCTTATATGGAGAGGAAGCTTGGTACTCCAGTTGGTTTCACTGGTTTTAAGGTTAATATTACTGCTACTGAAATAGAAAAACGTTTTCCGCCCAATATTTTTAGTTGAGAATGAGATATTGGAACACAACTTGCTGTGTAGGTACCTTATACCAAATGTCTGCTAAAATTTGAATTTAAACCTTCCGGTAATATTTTATAAAGAAAGTGTTTTGGAAAACGTTCATAAAGAATGGATAACATTGTAACTCTGATCATCCTGCGCATAGTGTGCATGTCGATCTGGGCCAACACTGGTAACAAGTCAATGTTTTGACTGTGTCAGCGAAAGGCTTAAATAACTACATGTTTGATCTTCTTTCTCGAACGTTGTTGTTGATGATGATGATGTTGATGTTGGTGTTCTAAGGATTATAGTCCAGCCAGCACATTAAACCAAAGGAGACTTCCCAATGATGACCATTATGGTCCGGACTGTTCTAGTTGAGTACGTCGATGTATCCGTGTAGCTGGTGTGCGTCGTTTTTCGCTGATGCCGTAATATGATGCCGTTGGATGTTAGTGTTGTCTGGCAGGTCCTACATCCGCTACTGGTATCAGCCTACATCCTTAAACTGTAATGTACTGTCGCTGAGGCGGTAATATGATGCCGGTGGACGTTGGTGTTTTCTGGCAGGTCCTACATCAGCCTACATCCTTAAACTCTAATGTACTGTCGCTGAGGCGGTAATATGATGCCGTGGGATGTTGGTGTTGTCTGGCAGGTCCTACATCCGCTACTGGTATCAGCCTACATCCTTAAACTCTAATGTACTGTCGCTGAGGCGGTAATATGATGCCGGTGGATGCTGGTATTGTATGACAGGTCCTACATCCGCTACTGGTATCAGCCTACATCCTTAAACTCTAATGTACTGTCGCTGATGCGGGAATATGATGCCGGTGGACGTTGGTGTTGTCTGGCAGGTCCTGCATCCGCCACTGAACTATCAGACTACATTCTTTCCAGGCACGGATCTCTTCACCACGTTGCGTAGCCGTCTGCTGGCCCATCCGCTGCATGTTCTGTGCTGAGTTGGGTAAAATGTTTAGCCTGGTTGTTAATTTACGCTTGTAGCAAGTCTCGTCAATGGCTTGTTCTTCTCGTGTGTACATGTATCTGAAGTTTATGTTGAACCATCACGGATAAACGGGTATGGTGATGTGTGCTGTAATTTTAACGGAGTCGATCGTCGTCCTCTACCATCACCAATTCCCATTAACAGCCACGCGAAGTTAAATTCTGCTTCCTATCTGTCACAGGGCTAGAAAAATATGCAGCTATACCGGAACCCGGGTCTCTCGTACTATCGTTCCGATGCTCTACCGACTGAGCTAACCGGCCAGACAATGAAACATCAATCTACCTGCTAGATATCTGTGAACCATGACATATCCACAGCAGATGATGGGCCGACACTGATTTCGGTCACTGCTGCATGCTTTCTCCTCGACTTACACGGGTCGGTGTCCAAAATGAAGTCTTTCTCGAATGCGCGTGCGGGTAATTCGAAGGTTTATAATTGCTAAATAATTTTAACCAAGGGCGAATCCCAAAGGTAAGCCATTAGGTGCGGTATATTTTGTGGTGCATTAATTGTATATGAGGACCTTGAATTTAGGTCTCACATGAAGGACTGGAAAGGTGGGAACTTCTTTTTAAATATTTCTTTCTAGAACTTAGCGTTTTGAATTTCCTCTTAACATATCTCGCCAGCAGACGAGATTACCATGGATGGAAACTTAGCACCTCCCATATATAGTCTGGTTCTCTGAGCCAGTATGCTCGCTTTGTCGGGCGCCAGTAGAGATAGGCGGAGCTACTACATAATATATATTTAACCAACTTAATGTATGAGTAACTCATAGAGCACTGCTTAGCTTATAAACTCTTTTATTGAAAATATACAACAACAAACACAAAAAAACAACAAATATGCTGTTTTGTAAATGATAACCTAATATGCACGTGCTATGGTATATAGTGTAATCATCTCGTGCAGTATTTGTGTTTTTAGTTCAAAATGTATTGTGGGCTGGCGTAGACCATTACATGGCACGATGGACTTGGAGCCGGAAGACCCGGATTTAAGCCTCACTCAGTTGCGTCGGTGTGCTCTTCGGCAAAACACTTTTCCTTAGCCTCGTTCGTCGGATGAGGACGCAAAACGGTCTCCTTAAAATATATAATTGCGTTTTTAGCGGAAGACCCAGACGTAGACTATTACCTTTTCATTCCTCTGCGAATATATTTAACAAACAAATAACAGATGATTTTTCAATGATGTGATAACATGGCTTGTTTTATTCGGAAATGATGTCTCGTCTGCACTCGCTGGGTAAATGGACCAGTTTATTTCACATAAAAAACAAAACAACTTTGAGTAAAACTGTACCAAACTTTTCGAATATAAAGCGCACAATTTCTGCCTTATAGGTATTCTTTCTAATATTATGTTCACATCAATAGTGTTGAATTACTGTCATGAACTTTATGGTTGACAATTATCGTGCCTAAAATGCGTACATCGTTGAAAAAGTCACTTGACCATATCTCATCGATTTTGGATTATTTGGATCAAAGATGGCTGACCGATAGTCCTTAATGGATTTATTATTGCAACTTCATTTCCTAAACATAATGCTGAAACGAACGTATTTTTTGCAATAATTGACGTTTGACGTCGTCGACGCATGTTACGCAATGTGTACCAATAACGTGCGTGACGTCTGAGTATTTGTGTTTTTAGTTTAAAATGTGTTGTGGGCTGGCGTAGACCATTGGATAGCACGATGGACTTGGCTGACGTAGACCATTGGATAGTACGATGGACTTGGCTGACGTAGACCATTGGATAGCACGATGGATTTGGCTGACGTAGACCATTGGATAGCACGATGGACTTGGATGACGTAGACCATTGGATAGCACGATGGACTTGGCTGACGTAGACCATTGGATAGCACGATGGACTTGGCTGACGTAGACCATTGGATAGCACGATGGATTTGGCAGACGTAGACCATTGGATAGCACGATGGATTTGGCTGACGTAGACAATTGGATAGCACGATGGACTTGTCTGACGTAGACCATTGGATAGCACGATGGACTTGGCTGACGTAGACGACCATTGGATAGCACGATGGATTTGGCTGACGTAGACCACATTGGATAGCACGATGGATTTGGCTGACGTAGACCATTGGATAGCACGATGAACTTGGCTGACGTAGACCATTGGATAGCACGATGGACTTGGCTGACGTAGACCATTGGATAGCACGATGGATTTGGCTGACGTAGACCATTGGATAGCATGATGGACTTGGCTGAAGTAGACTATTGGATAGCACGATGAACTTGGCTGACGTAGACCATTGGATAGTACGGTGGACTTGGCTGACGTAGACCATTGGATAGCACGATGGACTTTGGCTGGCGTAGACCATTGAATAGCACGATGGACTTTGGCTGGCGTAGACCATTGGATAGCACGATGGATATGGGCTTGCGCAGATCATTTGATAGCACGATGGACTTGGGCTTACGTAGACCATTGGATAGCATGATGGACTTGGAACCGGAGGACCCGGATTTAAGCCTCAACGGCGGCACTCAGTTTCGACGGTGTGCTCTTCTGCAAGACACTTTCCCTTAGCGTCGTCCGTCGGATGGGGACGCAAACCGGTCAGTCCCGTGTATTGGAGCCATCCTCCGAGCACGTTAAAGCAACATAGGAATCTATTCGTTAGTAAGAGTAGGGAAAGGTTCCCGGTTTCCTATAAATCCTTCCACTGTGTACGGAGCGGCTCTAAATGTGTTGATGATACGTAACATTCGATTGATATGTATTGTCATATTTATTTATATTTAATTGATTGTAAGCTAATTTGACATTATTGGTAATGATATAATATCAGCTGATTGATACTTTTTATTGGTCATTTTCAAAAGTGTTCATTGTTCACTGGTTGGCAAGAACAGACTCGGATCAGGTCGCGTATGATCAGGCTCAGATCAGATCGAGTACGAACAGACTTTATCCGGGGAAGAGCGAACAAACTCGATCAGTTCGAGTACGAACAGTCTCGGACCAAGGAATCAGATCAAGTACGAACAGACGAGGTCAGGTCGAGTACGAACATATTTGATCAGGTCGAGTACGAACATATTTGATCAGGTCGAGTACGAACAGCCTTTAACCACATCGGCTTGTCACTGGACTTGCCACCCAGTGCTGTGACCGAGATCGGTGAAGGTCAATATGTCTGTCAATTAGTCACATCGAGAACGTATATAAATATAGGGATCATTTTTGTTTGTTTAGTTTCCGTTCGAAAACGAGTGTGTTTCCCCGGTATACCTGTGTTGGGGTCGGGAAGCTACCACAGATAAGCATGTGTAATATGTATATAATCATTCTTGCAATTAATATTTATGTATTATTTCATTTAGCTAAAATCCATGTTATCTGATTTGATGTCATAGTACAAGCTAGCGTGTGTTTAAACCACCTTTTATTTAGAAAGGCTACACAGCTCCTATGCCGATAATCTTATCATTGAATAAATAAATATCATAGCCTATATTGGATCTTATGCCTGTATCTTCCTCTTGGCGAAACGAAATTTCAGAAGAGAAATACATATAAATCGTTAACTGTTGTATTGTTAACGAAACAAGTACCAACAATACATAAGGATAATGAACACTCTTTAGTTAATAAACAATACAACTTTAAATATTGTATATGAATGTGTTACTTGTACGAATTTTCTATGATTATCATTAAATAATAAGACCAACCGTACTATAGCTTCTTTATATAAACAATTGCTGTTGTATTTTCATGTTTTGTGTTTTGTCATGTATGCTTATATGTAACAATAGAAACCCAATGCTTTGAGATTTACTTATAAAACCTAAATTGCTAAATTTCCACATTGGCCGTCTAGCTTCACAATTTATGATATTAAGAATATTATATTTGAATGTAGCTTGATAAAATCCAAGAAGTGGAATCCTGCACCAAAATTAACAGAAACCTGATTTCGGTAAAATTCATTTGTTTACCAAGTGGACCAAGACAATCGACGAGCAAATTGAAATTGTACTTTGGTGACTTTGAACTCAGATATCTCTGCGAATTTACAAAGGATCATAGGAAGAAAGGTATTGTTGGGTAGGAAATTCATTTCTGCACACGATAGTACAATCGCATATGAAATGCATGTAACTGAGATTGTTGTGAACGTCTGTTTGATCTCTGAAAAAGAACACCAACATTTCGCATTCATCTCCTTGATAATTATAATAACAGAAGGCAAATATTAACAGATACAATTTCCTGTCCAAATAAGTACCTCTTAAGTAGTGATATGTATCTTGGTTCTAGGTATTTTAAAGTAGTAATCCCGCCAACAACCACATTTTACAACTAAGTACACCCTTTCTAAACCTACTGACGACTTTGAGAATCCAAACGCTATCAACACAATATAAAAGGCTTTAAGAAATCAGACCAAACCCCAAAACCGGATCGCTGAATTGAGACTTACCGACTCGTTATTTATTTTAGCATGTTCAGTCGAGGGTATTTTAAGAACCCTTCACAATGTCTATACTTTTAAACGGTAAATATACATTATAATATGACCTGAACACCTGGATAGAGTTTTGATAACGGTTTTGTAGTGTAAATTTGACGTTATTGGGCAGGTTGGTTTCTTTAAGTGTCCGAGACTTTCTGTTCTGTCGTGAACCGATAAACGTTGATTTTGAGCTGCTTTTGTTTATTTTCCCCCACCCATCAACCACAGAAGGTGATCTTAAAGGGAAATGATGCAGAACAGAACATGTCCGACACTGATGCAGAATTGAACCATGTCCGACACTGATGCAAAACTGAACGATGCAGAACTGAACCATGTCAAACACTGATGCAGAACTGAACCATGTCCGACACTGATGCAGAACTGAACATGTCCAACACTGATACAGAATTGAACCATGTCCGACACTGATGCAAAACTGAACGATGCAGAACTGAACCATGTCAAACACTGATGCAGAACTGAACCATGTCCGACACTGATGCAGAAATGAACCATGTCCGACACTGATGCAAAACTGAACCATGTCCGACACTGATGCAGAACTGAACCATGTCAAACACTGATGCAGAACTGAACCATATCCGACACTGATGCAGACTGAACCATGTCCGACACTGATGCAAAACTGAACCATGTCCGACACCAATGCGCGTTTTCGTTATGTTATATAAAAGTCCGGAAGCCGTTATACTCATGTAAACAATGTTTAAACTCATGTTTCAAGGCGGACTGGTTCCCTATAAAACAAGGTACCAGACAAGGCTACCTCATCTGCTTAAATGATCTTATTGAAGAGCTCTGTGATTGCAAATAGGCATGTTGTCCTACCGTTGCTGATGATATGACTTTATTAAGTCTTTCCCATCATGGACTTCAACGTATCCTAAGCATCTGCTACGAATACTCGTGTTTATGGCGTTACGAATACAATGTTTCGAAATCAGCAGTAATGGTTCTAAATGAAAATAAATTTGCATAAAATAATACAAACAGAGCATGGATGCTCGGCAATGACAATGACAAGGAAGTTGAACAATTTATCCATTTGGGAATAACATGCAGTAAATAATTGAAATTAACAGTGTTAACATAACTTAATTATATAATATGAATGCGTCAGCGCCAGTTTCCGGCATAGATTTGATTTTGTTTGATTTTCCATATATAACTCTGCCAACATGTATATACGTTCTGTTTGTGTACTTATTTTGTTATAGGTTATCTGTCATTGTTGTGTGTATACTAAGTGAATCTCCTAAATGGAGGAAATAAAGAATATTATTATTATTATCATTATTATTATTATTTTATTATTATTATTATTCATGGGATTATTATTATTATTATTATCATTATTGTTATTATTATATTATTATTATTATTATTATTATTATTATTATTATTATTATTATTGTTATTATAATACGCGCAGTTTCATATTGTATTGTTCAAGTTTGTTTTTATCATATTTGCTGCAGCCATCCCAAACAATCGCAGCTTATTCTAAGACTGTGCGGACATACGATTAATAAATGATGTAATGCCTTACGACTTAATGTAAATTATAAAAGCCCCATAGTTCCAATGATTTTGGAAGCAGAAAGAGAGCTATTTTCGATATCGTATTCCATTTGCTATCATGGCTCAAAGTAAGACCTAAATGTGTATGGTGTTCACGAACGACAACTGGTGTTATCTAAAATAAGTTTAGGCCGACGCTGTTTATTGGGTTTGAAGAAAAAAAATGCTTCAGTTTTACAGGCGTTTAACTTAACTAACCATGTTTTTGACCAATTTGAAACAATTTTCAAATCATGATTTAGATACCCTCCAACAATCATCGGTAAACAAACGAGCTATGCTTAACATATGTTTGGATATATCATTAACATATATTGAAAACAAAAAGGGTCCTAATACGTAGCCTTGAGGAACGCCCGCGGTTATTTTTTTTGATTTGAGAATATGATTTTCCGACAAATACTTGTTGCCTTCTATTATAAAGATAACTTTCAATCCAAGAAAGTAATTTAGCATGCTTACGTTTAAATAAAAGCGCTTTATGCCATACCCTATCGAATGATATATAGATATCTGCGAATACAATACACGTATATTGTTTGGCGTCAAAAGCTTGACGAATATTGTACTATATATCGATAAGTTGATGAACTGTCGAATGGCCTGTGAGAAAACCAGATTGATTTTGAATAAATAAGTTATTAATATGTAAATGGTTATAAATAAACTGATAAACGACCCGTTTAAAAGCTTTCCCTACACAACTTAGCAGCGACAACGGTCTATAATTGGTGAAAATATAGGTAAGACCTCTTCTGAAAAGTGGCATAACGTTTGCAAATTTTCAAATGTCCGGAAAATAAGATTCGTTCAACGATCTATTATATAAAATACAAATAGGTCTGCAAATCGTTACAGATGTTTCTGTCAGCACTTTTTTACTTATTCCATCGTTTCCTGTTGCTTTGTTTACGTCTAATATTTTTAAAATATCCATAATTTCTGATTCGGTAACAGAAATATGGTCTAAACAGGCATCTGTTTTTGTAACAAAATTTTATAAAACTGCTTTCGTTTCATCGATTGTGGCAATTGAAAAAAATCAATCATTTAAACAGTTTGCTTTATCAACGTCAGATACGGTTTATATCATTTCTTCGTTCGATAATGTAGTTGTTAATGGGTTATAGTTTCAAAATACTTATTTGACTTAATAACGTGTTTTAGAATTTTCCAATATTGACGGGGATTGTTAGAGCTGGTTTCGATTAATGTACTTTCTATATTATTGAAAAAAAATAATATAGCATACATTTTTAAATTATTAACTTTGTTTCTGAGACTTGTGTATGATATCCAATCCGTATTAGAAAGATATTTAATTTCGATAGGTTTTTGTCGTTCATGTTGTCGTGAAGTTCGACGAATCTCAGAATCATACCAAGGTTTATCATTCGATCTAATTGTTACTTGTTTAGAGGGTATGCACCATAAACTGACTCGTAAAATTATTCCACGCAACTTCTAAATCATTATTATGAAGAAAAGACCAATCAGTATCTTCTATAAGTCTGTTTAAAATTTGATAAAATCACCATTTTTAAAATTCCAAACTTGTGTTGGAAATGATGATGAAATAACTTGATTAAATATATACCGAAATGGTCAGTAACGTCACGTGAGGTTATAATAATACCGAAGTCATGTGCTTTAACAGAATCTGACATAACTACTGGATCAATTAAAGTTGATGAATTCTCAGTGACTCAGGTTTGTTCCGTAATTACGTTGGTGAGATTATTAATCAACATTATATCTCTCAGTTGGTGATTATTTAAGTTTAACTGGTCCTCATTTACATCGCCAACTATAATTATATTCTATGCTTTTTCTAACGATAGCTCGATACTTAAATTCAATCTGTTCCAGAAGTCTACATTACTATTTGGTTTACGATACAAGGTACATATATACGTATGGTTTCATTACGATCTTTAATTTCAATCCATATAGATTCTGGTAAAATATGTTCAAGTTCATGTACTCTGTTGGATATTATATTTGACGAAACATACAATAAAATACCTCCAGAGTAACAAAATGTTCAATAAGTAAGAAATCGTCAGCTATTTCATGTGTAAGATGTGTCTCGGTAAAACATAACATATCAAAATCAGTAAAATTATTCCTAATAAATTCAAGTTTATTTCGAATGCTTCTAATATTAAGATGAAATAAAGTTAAGCTAGTATCAGTTGAAATGACGGACCTGGATTCTACATCTCCAGAAGTAATGATTAATGACGAAGCAACTAGTGCAAATTTTAAATTTAAAATACTTAATTTAAAATACTCCGTGACATTTTTTAACATAATGTGCAAACATTTAGCTAACAATGATAGTAGGGGAGACCGGGGATAGTTGTTACATTTTCCATAACTTTGGGCATATCTTATTTACTAATTTGACTATGAAAATAATCCAAATATCTGTGTAAAGCTCAATATTTGCTGCTTATCATATGCATAGGAAGTATAACAACTATCCCCGGTCTCCCCTTTATAAACAAAACAGTTTTACGGTGTCGTTATAAATTTCATTTTCCTGGGAATGCTGGTCGGGGGCCACTATCCGTCAATTTTGCAAACATAAACTTATTTGTCAGACAAATCTATGTATCCTGACACTGTTTACTCCAGTTTATATTAGGTTACCTCTTCCGGGAAATTTGACACCAAAGAATTTTGCTTTATCCATTATCGAGGTGGCACGTGACCTTTCTATAAATAGCATAGAACTGAGAAATCATTTTGTTTACAAGCCAGTTTCCGTCATGCTTTTTCGATTGATAGATTCAACAATGTCATGATACAGTAAAATTGTATGAACTAAAAACATGTTTGCAAGTCTATTTAACAATTTCATTGTAAACATTGTATGTTAGCATTATTCCATCAATCACCTCGATCGTAATAACAATGCGCCTGGCAACGTTATTGTAATATGATCCATGACGACAAATGGGTAACTTCTGTGTAAATCAAACAGATACAGGTTGTACGAGTTGCTTCCCTTTGGTCAAAATATATTATCAAGGTATATTTTAACAGCGTCCGCTGAAGCGTAATAAAATATATGACGTCACAATAGTTACATTTTTAAATAATGTATTATGTGGCACTATGCGAGCGCATCCCTACTGCAACATAAGGAAGTAAAGACAATTTTCGGAGAAATTCCTTTCGATTTTGTATCGCTTTTTTACATTGTGGTTGTTTCTTCTGTTTCCAATCATCAGCGCTAAATATCTGTCAAAAGTAACATCGTGTAGGTAATTTGCAGTGTAAAAACAGTTTTTATATGAGAATGACGGAAACTTGGCTTGGACGGAAACTGGCCTCTAACCAGTACAGATACAAAGAAAAAGGCCAATAGGGCTCCACCCTCCAACACATTATAATTATCTTTACCCATTGGGCAATAAAAACACTCTCAAAATGTAACACATGTATATGGAGGATGACCAGCCTAATACAACCAAGACGCCTGTGTCAACAAACCGAGCCTACAAGGAAAGGGAAAGTCATAGAAGTAGTATAGAGAGTATCGTAAAAAACAAAACAAGTAGATCTAATACAAACAAGTTCATACTAGTTATCGAACAGGAAACGAGCGAAGATCATCCAGAAAATCAGATAATAAGTAGGTGCATTCACTAAATACTAAATACTAATATACTTGATGATGTGACATTTAACTAATATAAAGACTGAATTGCCATTATCGTCATAAAAACGTATAAAGATAGTCACCATCCATCATTACAAAAAAAAAGCATAATCACTAATATTATCGTCACCTAATTGGTAATATCATTATCATCACATCAATCAAATATAATCATCACATTAACATCATTATCATGTAAATCATCATAACATCAACATAATCATTTTCCCGTTAAAATATTCGTCATTACATAATCGTCATCAGATAAACGTAATTATCATGTCAACATGATTATCATCACAATCAACAACATCATTACGCTCACATCTATCAAATCACATTAATATCACGTGTAACACACCAACTTAACAATATGTACATCCACATAGTCATCATTAACATCCACATCTTCATCATAATCATCCATGCATTTTCAGAATATCCCAGTTAACATCGATCGCATAAAAAAAAAAGCATAATCATCACCATTATCACCATTGCACCAACAGTATCATATTGATCATTGTTTATTTTAACCATCTTTGCATCAACATAATCTTAATAATCATCATCAACAAAATCATCACATTAACATAATCGTAATCATCCGCATCATCATATTCATCAATTCATCATCATCAATATAATAAAAATTATCACCATAATTATCTATTTCGCAAACAAATTTATCATAATCTTCATTGCAGTAAACAAATATCACCATAATCAACGCCATTATTATCCACATAATCACCATTACATCAACATAATCCTCATTACATCAACATAACCACCATTACATCAACATAACCATCATTACATCAACATAATCATCATTACTTCAAGATAACCACCATTACATCAATATAATCATCATTACATCAACATAATAATCATAACATCAACATAACCACCATTACATCAACATAATCATAACTACATCAAAATACTCATCATTACATCAACATAACAATCATTACATCAACATAATCATCATTACATCAACATAATCATCCCTACATCAACATAATCATCCATACATCAACATAATCATAACTACATCAACATAATCATCATTACATCAACATAATCACCATTACACCAACATAACCACCACTACATCAACATAATCATCATTGCATCAACATAATCATAATTACATCAACATAACTACCACGACATCAACATAACCACCATTATATCAACATAATCATCATTACATCAATATAACCACCATTGCATCAACATAATCATCACTGCATCAACATAATCATCCCTACATCAATATAATCATCACTACATCAACATAGTCATCATTACGTCAACACAATCATCATTACATCAACATAACCACCATTACATCAACATAATCGTCATTACATCAACATAACCACCACTACATCAACATAACCACCATTATATCAATATAATCATCACTACATCAACATAATCTTCAATACATCAACATAATCACCGTTACATCAACATAACCATCATTATATCAACATAACCACCACTACATCAATATAATTATCACTACATCAACATAACCACCACTATATCAACAACATCATCATCATTACATCAACATAACCACCATTACATCAACATAACCACCACTACATCAATATAATTATCATTGCATCAACATAACCACCACTACATCAATAATTATCATTGCATCAACTCAATCACCACTACATCAGTATAATTATCATTGCATCAACATAACCACCACTACATCAATATACTTATCATTGCATCAACATAATCATAATACATCAATATAATTATCATTGCATCAACATAACCACTACTACATCAATATAATTAACATTGCATCAACATAACCACCACTACATCAATATAATTATCACTACATCAACATAACCACCACTACATCAACATAATTATCATTACAGGAACATGACCACCATTACATCAACATAACCATCATTACATCAACATTATTACCATTACATCAACATAATCATCATTACATCCACACAACCAACACTACATCAACATAATCATTACATCAACATAACGACCATTACATCAACATAATCATCATTGCATCCACATAACCACCACTACATCAACATAATTATCACTACAGGAACATAACCACCATTACATCAACATAACCACCATTACATCAACATAATCACCATTACATCAACATAATCATCATTACATCAACATACCTACCATTACATCAACATAATCATCATTGCATCATCATAACCACCACTACATCAACATAATCATCATTACATCAACATAACCACCATTACATCAACATAACCACTACATCAATGTAATCATCATTACATTAACATAATCATCATTACTTCAACATAACCACCACTACATCAACATAACCACCATTACATCAACATACCACTACATCAATATAATCATCATTACATTACCATAATCATCATTAGATCAACATAGCAACCACTACTTCAACATAATTATCACTATATCAACATAACCTTTTTGTTTGAGAATAACGATCGTTTGTAAACACATTTCATCGGTTTTTAAACAATGACAGAATGGGCAATTCTTGCCAATGCCAACATTGAATGTGTTTAAAGCAACGTTTTTAATGTATAGAGGTAATTCTGATACTTCGCTCAGAAAATAATAATACAACAAACTTTTTTGAAAATCACTAGCATTTCTAATAGCTTCAATCAATTATATCAATGTTGATACTTATGTAAAATATATGTCCCTAAAAAGTCGTTATAAACTTATTCAGTATATTATCATCAAGATAAGTGTCTTGTTATTATTATGTTTTGTACGCGATTATGGTGTACATCCAAGTATAAGGACGGTTTCCAAAGAAGTGGATGAATATACAACAAGGACAAGAAAACCACGTGACTGTTGGTAATCACATACTATTCATTGACAATGACTGTTATCTTACCCATCTTTCAAGCCATTTAGCTAGTAGGATCGTTGCTTTATAGAACCACACGAGCGAAAATATAAACATGATTATACGCGTCCGGTCCCAAATAAATAAACTATAGTGTCTCATTTAAATAATGAGTGTAATGAAATACGTACTATATACTTCTTGTAATTCTAAATTCAGATTATTATAAGTCCATTGCGATGAAGTTAAGTCTTTTCTCTACCTTGCTTGGGCACGAACTCCTTATTCCAAACATGAGACCAGCTGTTAAAATCCTTCACTGGTTCTAATTTAGGAGTGCCCTTTACTCGAGGGGACAGTGAATGAACCCCGACGTTTTCCCTTAAATTATCCAAAATGTCCATAGCACTTTGGTATCGGTACGTCATCACAAGTTGTTTGTCTCTTGGTACCTTACGTGGCAGAGCAACGCTTCGCGTTTTACCGAAAGCATTTGCTTTAGACAAATGTGACACATTTGGTTTTGGAGTTGCTGCTTCAGCTTTTAGAGACACGTCAATTCTCTCTTCAGGTAAGCTAGAACGAACATGTCCTTGCTCTCCCGGCACTGGCGTGGAAGACATAGGCGACTGCGTAGGTACTGGAGACCGTGACGCCCCGTCAGTCACATCGATGGCTTCTTCGTGTTTTGTTTCTTTTGCAATCCTTATATACTTGTCGGCACGGCCAGCTTTGTCATGATTTCCTGACGATACGCGTACATCGACGCCAGTAAGCGGTGTACGGTTTCGGCGTAACATAGGTCGATATTCGGGGTAAGAATTGCACAGGCAGCTATAGACAACGTCTTCGTAGCCTTTCATCATCGCGTATTGAGCTTCAGCAGAAAGTGTCGAAGCGAAGCGAGGCTGTTTTGGCATTTCCTTTATTTCATATACCTTTTCGTCGTCAATATCTTCTTCCAATTCGACTTTGGGTTTGTTTTTCAATAGACTGAATGCATTTTTAGCTCTCAAGAGCGTAGTTACCTTACTTCCAATTGTTCTAAACGACGTTCTCCTACCATTTGGCATACTGTTCAAGATAGATCCCCGTCGCTGTATGGAGCTGCCACTTTGAAATGCATTCTGCTTTGCTGGTGAATTTATTTTATCAAGACTTGTGTTCGTCGAAGAGCTTAAAGTGATAGAAGATATTGCCGCTATCGATGCACGTCTTGATAAACGTCCGAACATGTGTTCGTGTCCCCTTGAGTCGGTTTCGCTGCCGGAAGATTTAGATGAGTTCGAGGCCGCTACCGGACTTTTAGAACTCTCAATGATAGGCGGCAGGGACATGCCAAGAGATATTGACTTCCGGCGCTGTTTTAATCCTAACTTTGACGCAGCACTGTTTCTATCGTCCATCGACATCAACTTGTCATCCCAAGATGTGGTACGTTTCAAACTGGCTGCCATGTTTTATAAGTCAAGTTTTCAACAACGATGAATGAATGCTGACTGGTATGTGTTGTCTGTTGATTTTTAACAATTTAATTATTTATAATTGTGTTTGTGTTGATATTACTCAATTGCGCAATTGATGTTAACACAAAAACACTATTAAATATGACAAATATTCCATAAAACCGCCTAATTAAATTCCCTAAACCGCTTGTCCGAGCAATTCAAAGTTGTGGCCAACCAAAACAAATCGCTAGAAATCCGATATAGACAAATGTCATGTCAGAGCATTGTATTACACTATGATTTTGACACTCCTATAGATATTGAACAAATCAGCGTCACGATGCTTATATTGAACAAACAACTGTCCATATCTTAAAATAAATTGAGTTTGTCTTCTTTCGTCAGTTAATTTGTTCTCCATCCAAAGTGGAATTGGTATTATGAAGTCATTATCTATCACTATGGTTACAATTAAGGTACGTTGTTGGTCCGATTTCTTGACGTTAGCTGTCCATCTAATGAGCCGAGCATTAATTTGAGCTGACTGTTTTAATCTACAAACAAAATGGATATATCAGTGGCAAGTTATTTATCCACAGTTTCGGCATCCAATGCGATTAGTTTAATTGATTCCTTATTATAAAGTCATCATCCGTCGTAAGTAGTTTTTCCGAATCGTTAATTAGATTTCTTATAGATCTCGATGTTCACTCAGTGGCGCAGCTAATGAACTAAGTCTGAATAAGTGGGTGTCAATGTGTCATATCGATCTTGCCAATTTACTCGGATAAATAACCTCTCATTCTAGTACTGTATATTCCACTTGCATATATTAAATGCCGGTTCAAAAATCAAACTAAGCGCAGTGAGAGATACTATGATTTATGAAAAAAATAAAATAAAAATGAAAGTGTTATATCAGTGACTTTTACGCCGAAAGGCTTTAATCCGTGACTCCGATACAATCACGTAATCCCGTTTGGTAAATCTAGTAGTGTTGAAGTAGTTGGTAATTTGTGTCCTACCTCAGGTTTATAGCTCCTCCGAGAGTTAAGGGCACAGTATAATACTATCCAAATCCAGATCCTAGAATATGGTTATGGGACTAAGGCGACCGTTTGTCTTGTGTATAACGGGTCAATGACCTGTTACGACGTCCTGCAAACAACTATTGCGCTTTGACATCGCGTTAGTTTTATGTAGGAATCCCTGCGCAACAGCAATTATCTCATGCCGTCAAATAGTTAATACCCATGCTATGAATTTAATATCACCCACTCTTATCGATAATTGCAGTCTTCAAAAGCACTTAAATTATATAAATTCGCAAGTTTAAAACTTGATGAAAGTTTTAATGCAACCAATTTCTATTTATTATTCAATTTCGGATCAATGATTTCGGATCGGTGAATTTAATTATGAAAATGGACACGAAATGAGACCAATACGCACGTCAACTAGCCCGCCATTCAGTTACAGATTTATCGTAAATTTCGTTTAAGTGACTGGGTATGTGTTACTTTTATTTAAAGGGGCTGACGACAATCTTGAGGTCTGTTTTACGCATGTTCACACATAAAAATACTAAACGTCTTCGAAACTCTTCTTTGTTCTTCTTATATCGCCTTATACTGGGCCCTTAACTCTCGGAGGAGCTATAAACCTGAGGCAGGACACAAACAACCAACTCCTTCAACACTACTAGATTTACTGAACTGGATTACGTAGAGGTATCTGAGTCACGGATTAAAGCCAATCGGCGTTAACGTCACTGATATAGTGTATTTATGTTTTTATTTGAGGAAATAATTAACGAGCCGGAAAAAAACAACTTCTTAGGCTTCCCTATTCAATAAGCTGAAATATCTATTGTTATTTTATTTTATTTTATTTTTGGAAATAGTTTGTATTTTTTTCTTTAAATAGCGGCATCACGATATTTTTTGAGAAATTATGAAAATAATCAACTTAAATTACAAATGTTTCTCCTAAATTATAACCATAGTCATAAGTAGTGTTAAGTGGCTATAATATGTCATACAGTGTGTTAAAATAAATATAAACCGGGTATACTTGAATAATTTAGATTTGGCCTGGAATATCCCTTTACGGAAATCCGTTCGTTTAAAGAAACTAACCCGCCAAATAACGGCAAAATTACACTACAAAACCGTTTTTTAAACCTCTGACCAGGAGTTCAGATCATATACTTATGTGTATGTGTACAGGAGTTCAGGTCATATACTAATGTATATCTATCCAGGATTTCAGGTCATATACTAATGTACACGTGTCACTGAGTTCAGGTCATATACTAATGTATATGTGCCACTGACCAGGAGTTCAGGTCATATAATAATGTATGTGTCCAGGAGTTCAGGCCATATACTAAAGTATGTGTCCAGGAGTTCAGGTCATATACTAATGTATATGTGTCCAGGAGTTCAGGTAATACAATAATGTATATGTGTCCAGGAGTTCAGGTCAAATACTAATGTATATGTGCCAGGAGTTCAGGTCAAATACTAATGTATATGTGCCACTGTCCAGGAGTTCAGGTCGTATACTAATGTATATGTGCCACTGTCCAGGAGTTTAGGTCATATACTAATGTATATGTGTCCAGGAGTTCAGGTCATATACTAATGTAAATGTGCCAAATAAATGTATAGGATTTAAAATACACGTGATTGAATGCGTTAAATTAATTATGAGGTGACTAATGTTGGGGTTTGGCCTGGCTGGTTAAAGCCGTTTATATTGTGTCTAAAGAGTTTGGATTCTCAAATTATGGTAATAGTTTATTAGTTTATTCAACAAATACAGTAGACCATTTGGTCCATGAGTATACAGATACACATACAATTTTCAATTGCAGAGGTCGATGGCAATAACAAACATTACATAGTATCAAATTTTGTACAATATACTAACATTCTAAATCAGTTTTAATTATGCTATTTCTAACAGTATAAGTTTTACTATAAACAATTGTTTAAAAGAGAAACATACTTCAAATCCTCGTGTCACATACAGTAATAGTGTCGTTAGAGTACCTCTTGGGAGATTACTAGTATTTATTGATTGTAATATATGTCATGTCGAATTTTAAAACCACCAAATACATAAGTAGCCAAATTATTTACAGTAGTAAGCTTTTCTGATGTCAAAAAAAATTCTATAAATTTGGGAATATTTGGTCTTTGCCAATAGTATCGATTGATAGTTCTTTATATAAAGTACATTCCAATATAAAATGGTATTCGTCTTCTAGAACGTCACATATACAACATTTGCGCTCATTAATAGGAATACGGTGAAGCTTATGCCAACGACCCGCTTCTATTTGTAACCTATGGGAGGACATTCTTAATCTAGACAGTGCTACTCTAAATTTTCTTATTTGAAAATTTTCTAGATATGATTTATACGAGAATACACAAAAAAGTGAATACGTTTTAGCTCTCGAAGAATCCTGTATACTATAATTCCAGTTTTGGATAAAAGTGTCTGATAATCTTTGTTTAAAATTTGATATGAACATACTCATATTTCCAACACCCTGAAATAACCACACATAATTAAAACCCATGCTCTCTAACAAGTATTTTACTACTGCCCTGTTTTTCTTATTAGGCCTCATCTCAATGTCACAAAGCATCATATTATAAACAGCTTTTATATATTTATTGCTTTCACAATTTAAAACTTTTAACCAGTACTTAATTACAGCTATAATTATATGCTGTTTTAAAGGTGTCCTGCCTAGTTCACCATACACAAAATCATTTTGAGTGGATTGTTTAACCCCAAGTATACTTTTAAAATAACTAAGATGTACACGTTCTATTACGTTTGCATTTAAGAACCCCCAAATTTCGCATCCGTAATGTAATATTGGTTTTATTAGTGTATCAAATAGGTCAAACACATGCTTAACAGATAATTCCGTAATTTTTTTTAATTTTATGTACGTCATACGATATATACCTCGTGGTCAGTAGGTTAAGAAACGTGCAAGCGTCCCCGTGGCCGAATGGTCAATATGGTTGCGTTTTAAACCTTCGCCTGTCACCGCTGCGGGTTCGAAACCCACTGGGACCTAGACTTGTATGTTAGGAAATGTCTATTCTTACGGATGGCGGGAGGTGTACAGTACTGGTTCTACCCAGAAATTGTGGGTGGTCTGCCTCCACCACAAACAATCGACCGTCATATGTGGCTTTTGTTGGTGTGATAGGTACTTTGAATTACATAGAGTGCTCATAGAACCTATATCGGAGTAAACGTTCACTGTAACAACCACAACGTGTCTTGCTTTTGACATAAATAAGATTACTTTCGTGTGTCCCTTTAAAGTCGAATTATGGAAATAAAACGACACACACATCATGAATAATTACACGTGGTATTTGAAATGTTATTGACGCATTAAAGTATGCTCATCGCGTTTTGCTTCTTATTACCAATAGAAAAGCCGTTGACTGTATACAACAGAAAGCATGCTGAGTTAAGGATTAGCTAAATCCGTAAAGCATATAACTCTTAAGTTTCTGAAATTACATTGAAGGATAAATATATTAAAGTCGATGGTGACTAGCATTAGCAATAATATATACGCAAATTAATCGGAATCAGGGTGATATTCAATGCTTCTTTGGAAGAAAAAATCTTCCTTCTCGCGCAATGTAGACATTATTTTGATCTTATAACTTGCGGTGCAGGAGTGTTATAGAGTCATAATTATCATACTAAACTAGTGTAATAAAGCCATGACATAATTATCATACTAAACTAGTGTAATAAAGCCATAATTATCAAACTAGTGTTATAAAGCCATGACATAATTATCATACTAAACTAGTGTAATAAAGCCATGACATAATTATCATACTAAACTAGTGTAATAAAGCCCAGTCGTCGCTTGGTCCCTTCCGCTCAGCTCGGTGAGCAATCGGTATTACCATTTAGACAATCGGAACTCTTCGCCAATTCACGAATTTCGCCAATTCTCGAATGACGGAAATCGACGAGGCAGTTCCGATGTTTATGCTGTACGGAGTAGACCGAAGCAACATTCGACGAAATCATACGACATCGATATAGCGTTTAATGAATACGAAATGAACAATTATGGAAAGCCTCGGCTGCCTTCTGTTGGCCTTTTGCATTTTGTGCAATACGCTTCCTAAATTGTCCTGTACATTTTCTAAGTTGTTATGTGCATTTAGTAAGTTGTTATGTGCATTTAGTAATTTGTTATGTGCATTTTCTAGGTTGTCATGTGCATTTTCTAAGTTGTCTTGTGCATTTTCTAAGTTGTCATGTGCATTTTCCAAGTTGTCTTGTGCATTTTCTAAGTTGTTATGTGCATTTCGTAGGTTGTTATGTGCATTTTCTAAGTTGTCTTGTGCATTTTCTAAGTTGTTATGTGCATTTCGTAAGTTGTTATGTGCATTTTCCAAGTTGTTATGTACATTTAGTAAGTTGTTATGTGCATTTCGTAGGTTGTTATGTGCATATTCTAAGTTGTCTTGTGCATTTTTTAAGTTGTTATGTGCATTTCGTAAGTTGTTATGTGCATTTCGTAGGTTGTTATGTGCATATTCTAAGTTGTCTTGTGCATTTTCTAAGTTGTTTTGTGCATTTTCTAAGTTGTTATGTGCGTTTTCTAAGTTGTCTTGTGCATTTCATAAGTTGTTATGTACATTTCGTAAGTTGTCTTGTGCAAACTACAAGTCGTCGTTAAGTAGACTTTTTATCGGAATAAGTTTTGAAGGAAACACCGGTAGAAATGGCGGCTCCAGGAGCGGACGCTATGCTCTGCCTAGATAAAAGAAATTGGGCTAGGTACATTATACAATAAATTCTTAGAACATAAAACTGATTTCAAAATGTTTAAGGGATTGTCTGACGTGGAGTTAATAAATCTTGGTCTGAAAAAAAAAAAAAAAAAAATTATGTGTTTTTTGTTTGTCTTTGTGTGTAGTTCTAAGGTTTATAGCCCTCCATCTTTTGACCAATAGGGCGTCCTAAAGGTATAGGTTCAATAGAGTCTGGACTTCATGTGTTATTTGTTGAAAACAAACATATTTTAAATACTCTGGGACTTTTTTCAGGAAAACTTAAAATATGTTTGTTTTCAACAAATAGCACGTTAATATTACTTTTATTTAAATATAATTTTCAATCTATTATTATTATTATTTGTTAGTTCCCACACTGATGGGTAGGGGCTACGTGAGGTCGTCTTCTCCCTCCTCCCTCCCCCATTTCTCCCTTCTCTCTCCCTTATCTCCCTTCTCCGCCCCCTTTTCTCTCTTCTCTCTCAGAGTACTGATAAACAAGGGACTAAATCTATAAACGTATCTATCGTGGAGACAGAACGTGTACGGCAGACAAGATAATGGTCAATTATGGATTTTGATAGGATATAGACTGATTTACCCAAAACGACTCTCAAACTATGATAATTCATTTTATTTTTTTACAAACTTGCTATTTTAAAAACCTCACGTCCCTTCCTCTCCCGACTCCCGTCCTCTTCTGTTCCGACCCCTACCCTTGTCTCCCGGTCCCTCCCCTTATCTTCCGTACCCAGGGCCACCGGTACCACACCTCCTGATACTGCCTATTGTGATATATTGTTTTCAGACCAAGATTTATTAACTCCAAGTCAGACAATCCCTTACACATTTTGAAATCAATTTTCTGTTCTAAGAATTTATTGTATAATTTCCCTAACACAATTTTGTTAAAGTATGCAGAGCATAGCGTTCGCTCCTGGAGCCGCCATTTCTACCGGTGTTTCATTCAAAACCTATTCCGATAAAAAGTCTACTTAACGACGACTACATCAATATAATTAACATTGCATCAACATAACCACCACTACATCAATATAATTATCACTACATCAACATAACCACCACTACATCAACATAATTATCATTACAGGAACATGACCACCATTACATCAACACAACATAACCATCATTACATCAACATTATTACCATTACATCAACATAATCATCATTACATCCACACAACCAACACTACATCAACATAATCATTACATCAACATAACGACCATTACATCAACATAATCATCATTGCATCCACATAACCACCACTACATCAACATAATTATCACTACAGGAACATAGCCACCATTACATCAACATAACCACCATTACATCAACATAATCACCATTACATCAACATAATCATCATTACATCAACATACCTACCATTACATCAACATAATCATCATTGCATCATCATAACCACCACTACATCAACATAATCATCATTACATCAACATAACCACTATTACATCAACATAACCACTACATCAATGTAATCATCATTACATTAACATAATCATCATTACTTCAACATAACCACCACTACATCAACATAACCACCATTACATCAACATACCACTACATCAATATAATCATCATTACATTACCATAATCATCATTAGATCAACATAGCAACCACTACTTCAACATAATTATCACTATATCAACATAACCTTTTTGTTTGAGAATAACGATCGTTTGTAAACACATTTCATCGGTTTTTAAACAATGACAGAATGGGCAATTCTTGCCAATGCCAACATTGAATGTGTTTAAAGCAACGTTTTTAATGTATAGAGGTAATTCTGATACTTCGCTCAGAAAATAATAATACAACAAACTTTTTTGAAAATCACTAGCATTTCTAATAGCTTCAATCAATTATATCAATGTTGATACTTATGTAAAATATATGTCCCTAAAAAGTCGTTATAAACTTATTCAGTATATTATCATCAAGATAAGTGTCTTGTTATTATTATGTTTTGTACGCGATTATGGTGTACATCCAAGTATAAGGACGGTTTCCAAAGAAGTGGATGAATATACAACAAGGACAAGAAAACCACGTGACTGTTGGTAATCACATACTATTCATTGACAATGACTGTTATCTTACCCATCTTTCAAGCCATTTAGCTAGTAGGATCGTCGCTTTATAGAACCACACGAGCGAAAATATAAACATGATTATACGCGTCCGGTCCCAAATAAATAAACTATAGTGTCTCATTTAAATAATGAGTGTAATGAAATACGTACTATATACTTCTTGTAATTCTAAATTCAGATTATTATAAGTCCATTGCGATGAAGTTAAGTCTTTTCTCTACCTTGCTTGGGCACGAACTCCTTATTCCAAACATGAGACCAGCTGTTAAAATCCTTCACTGGTTCTAATTTAGGAGTGCCCTTTACTCGAGGGGACAGTGAATGAACCCCGACGTTTTCCCTTAAATTATCCAAAATGTCCATAGCACTTTGGTATCGGTACGTCATCACAAGTTGTTTGTCTCTTGGTACCTTACGTGGCAGAGCAACGCTTCGCGTTTTACCGAAAGCATTTGCTTTAGACAAATGTGACACATTTGGTTTTGGAGTTGCTGCTTCAGCTTTTAGAGACACGTCAATTCTCTCTTCAGGTAAGCTAGAACGAACATGTCCTTGCTCTCCCGGCACTGGCGTGGAAGACATAGGCGACTGCGTAGGTACTGGAGACCGTGACGCCCCGTCAGTCACATCGATGGCTTCTTCGTGTTTTGTTTCTTTTGCAATCCTTATATACTTGTCGGCACGGCCAGCTTTGTCATGATTTCCTGACGATACGCGTACATCGACGCCAGTAAGCGGTGTACGGTTTCGGCGTAACATAGGTCGATATTCGGGGTAAGAATTGCACAGGCAGCTATAGACAACGTCTTCGTAGCCTTTCATCATCGCGTATTGAGCTTCAGCAGAAAGTGTCGAAGCGAAGCGAGGCTGTTTTGGCATTTCCTTTATTTCATATACCTTTTCGTCGTCAATATCTTCTTCCAATTCGACTTTGGGTTTGTTTTTCAATAGACTGAATGCATTTTTAGCTCTCAAGAGCGTAGTTACCTTACTTCCAATTGTTCTAAACGACGTTCTCCTACCATTTGGCATACTGTTCAAGATAGATCCCCGTCGCTGTATGGAGCTGCCACTTTGAAATGCATTCTGCTTTTCTGGTGAATTTATTTTATCAAGACTTGTGTTCGTCGAAGAGCTTAAAGTGATAGAAGATATTGCCGCTATCGATGCACGTCTTGATAAACGTCCGAACATGTGTTCGTGTCCCCTTGAGTCGGTTTCGCTGCCGGAAGATTTAGATGAGTTCGAGGCCGCTACCGGACTTTTAGAACTCTCAATGATAGGCGGCAGGGACATGCCAAGAGATATTGACTTCCGGCGCTGTTTTAATCCTAACTTTGACGCAGCACTGTTTCTATCGTCCATCGACATCAACTTGTCATCCCAAGATGTGGTACGTTTCAAACTGGCTGCCATGTTTTATAAGTCAAGTTTTCAACAACGATGAATGAATGCTGACTGGTATGTGTTGTCTGTTGATTTTTAACAATTTAATTATTTATAATTGTGTTTGTGTTGATATTACTCAATTGCGCAATTGATGTTAACACAAAAACACTATTAAATATGACAAATATTCCATAAAACTGCCTAATTAAATTCCCTAAACCGGTTGTCCGAGCAATTCAAAGTTGTGGCCAACCAAAACAAATCGCTAGAAATCCGATATAGACAAATGTCATGTCAGAGCATTGTATTACACTATGATTTTGACACTCCTATAGATATTGAACAAATCAGCGTCACGATGCTTATATTGAACAAACAACTGTCCATATCTTAAAATAAATTGAGTTTGTCTTCTTTCGTCAGTTAATTTGTTCTCCATCCAAAGTGGAATTGGTATTATGAAGTCATTATCTATCACTATGGTTACAATTAAGGTACGTTGTTGGTCCGATTTCTTGACGTTAGCTGTCCATCTAATGAGCCGAGCATTAATTTGAGCTGACTGTTTTAATCTACAAACAAAATGGATATATCAGTGGCAAGTTATTTATCCACAGTTTCGGCATCCAATGCGATTAGTTTAATTGATTCCTTATTATAAAGTCATCATCCGTCGTAAGTAGTTTTTCCGAATCGTTAATTAGATTTCTTATAGATCTCGATGTTCACTCAGTGGCGCAGCTAATGAACTAAGTCTGAATAAGTGGGTGTCAATGTGTCATATCGATCTTGCCAATTTACTCGGATAAATAACCTCTCATTCTAGTACTGTATATTCCACTTGCATATATTAAATGCCGGTTCAAAAATCAAACTAAGCGCAGTGAGAGATACTATGATTTATGAAAAAAATAAAATAAAAATGAAAGTGTTATATCAGTGACTTTTACGCCGAAAGGCTTTAATCCGTGACTCCGATACAATCACGTAATCCCGTTTGGTAAATCTAGTAGTGTTGAAGTAGTTGGTAATTTGTGTCCTACCTCAGGTTTATAGCTCCTCCGAGAGTTAAGGGCACAGTATAATACTATCCAAATCCAGATCCTAGAATATGGTTATGGGACTAAGGCGACCGTTTGTCTTGTGTATAACGGGTCAATGACCTGTTACGACGTCCTGCAAACAACTATTGCGCTTTGACATCGCGTTAGTTTTATGTAGGAATCCCTGCGCAACAGCAATTATCTCATGCCGTCAAATAGTTAATACCCATGCTATGAATTTAATATCACCCACTCTTATCGATAATTGCAGTCTTCAAAAGCACTTAAATTATATAAATTCGCAAGTTTAAAACTTGATGAAAGTTTTAATGCAACCAATTTCTATTTATTATTCAATTTCGGATCAATGATTTCGGATCGGTGAATTTAATTATGAAAATGGACACGAAATGAGACCAATACGCACGTCAACTAGCCCGCCATTCAGTTACAGATTTATCGTAAATTTCGTTTAAGTGACTGGGTATGTGTTACTTTTATTTAAAGGGGCTGACGACAATCTTGAGGTCTGTTTTACGCATGTTCACACATAAAAATACTAAACGTCTTCGAAACTCTTCTTTGTTCTTCTTATATCGCCTTATACTGGGCCCTTAACTCTCGGAGGAGCTATAAACCTGAGGCAGGACACAAACAACCAACTCCTTCAACACTACTAGATTTACTGAACTGGATTACGTAGAGGTATCTGAGTCACGGATTAAAGCCAATCGGCGTTAACGTCACTGATATAGTGTATTTATGTTTTTATTTGAGGAAATAATTAACGAGCCGGAAAAAAACAACTTCTTAGGCTTCCTATTCAATAAGCTGAAATATCTATTGTTATTTTATTTTATTTTATTTTTGGAAATAGTTTGTATTTTTTTCTTTAAATAGCGGCATCACGATATTTTTTGAGAAATTATGAAAATAATCAACTTAAATTACAAATGTTTCTCCTAAATTATAACCATAGTCATAAGTAGTGTTAAGTGGCTATAATATGTCATACAGTGTGTTAAAATAAATATAAACCGGGTATACTTGAATAATTTAGATTTGGCCTGGAATATCCCTTTACGGAAATCCGTTCGTTTAAAGAAACTAACCCGCCAAATAACGGCAAAATTACACTACAAACCCGTTTTTTAAACCTCTGACCAGGAGTTCAGATCATATACTTATGTGTATGTGTACAGGAGTTCAGGTCATATACTAATGTATATCTATCCAGGATTTCAGGTCATATACTAATGTACACGTGTCACTGAGTTCAGGTCATATACTAATGTATATGTGCCACTGACCAGGAGTTCAGGTCATATAATAATGTATGTGTCCAGGAGTTCAGGCCATATACTAAAGTATGTGTCCAGGAGTTCAGGTCATATACTAATGTATATGTGTCCAGGAGTTCAGGTAATACAATAATGTATATGTGTCCAGGAGTTCAGGTCAAATACTAATGTATATGTGCCAGGAGTTCAGGTCAAATACTAATGTATATGTGCCACTGTCCAGGAGTTCAGGTCGTATACTAATGTATATGTGCCACTGTCCAGGAGTTTAGGTCATATACTAATGTATATGTGTCCAGGAGTTCAGGTCATATACTAATGTAAATGTGCCAAATAAATGTATAGGATTTAAAATACACGTGATTGAATGCGTTAAATTAATTATGAGGTGACTAATGTTGGGGTTTGGCCTGGCTGGTTAAAGCCGTTTATATTGTGTCTAAAGAGTTTGGATTCTCAAATTATGGTAATAGTTTATTAGTTTATTCAACAAATACAGTAGACCATTTGGTCCATGAGTATACAGATACACATACAATTTTCAATTGCAGAGGTCGATGGCAATAACAAACA